>JBBPBX010008860.1:0-11772 GCA_038048925.1 Garcialebias charrua
ATAAAAAGTATAACTAAAATAAACTAAAGGTTTCTAGCATTGACATTTGCAAAGTGGCAAAGCAGCGTATGAGTCAATGTACACAGTATATGTATGAGGTAGTAGTTGATGTTGTTGTAGAGGCAAAAAGTGGCATATGCAGTAAGGCACATTGGGCATCCCTAAATAAGACCGTTCAGAGCACACTGTATATGTACCAGCAGTGGTGTAGATATTAGAGTAGTGTAAATAAATGTAAACAGTAGTAATTACATGTAAGCAGTAGTAATAAAAGTAAACAGTATTAATAAATGTAAACAGAGAATGTAAACAGTATTATGATTATAGGCAGTGATGTAATACAGACATTAGTGCAAGTATGAGAAGTAGTGCAAACTGTATGAGCACATGACCGAGAGTTTAGTGAAAACCCGTTTGGTGACACAGAGTCTAGTGTTAAAAACTTTGTGTTGAGTGATAGTATGTGAGAAAGTTTTAGTGTTAAGGCAGTTCAAATGGGAGGGGAGGCAGAGCAGGCAGAGTGTTTAGCATTCTGACTGCCTGATGAACAGAGCTGTCTCTCAGTCTGCTGGTTCGAGCCTGGAGACTCCTCAGTCTCCTCCCTGATGGCAGCAGTCTGAAGCAGCTGTGTAGTGGGTGTGTGGGATCACCTGCCATGCAGAGGGCTTTCCGAGTGAGGCGTTTGCTGTGTAAGTCCTGCAGTGAGGGCAAGGAGGTGCCCACGATCTTCTCAGCTGCTCTCACAATGCGCTGGAGGCTCTTGCGGCAGGATGCAGTACATGCACCAAACCACACAGTGATGCAGCTGGTCAGGACACTTTCTATGGCACCTCTGTAGAAGGTGCTCATGATGGGGGTTGAAGCTCCAGCCCTTTTCAGCTTGCGGAGAAAGTAGAGACGCTGGTGAGCCTTCTTTGCCAGTGCTGCAGTGTTCCTGCTCCAGGACAGGTCCTTTGAGACGTGCACTCCCAGGAACTTGGTGCTGTCCACTCTCTCCACTGCGGTGCTGTTGATGGTCAGAGGAGGATGTTGGGCATCCCTCTTCCTGAAGTCCACAACAATCTCCTTTGTCTTCTCCACGTTGAGAGTGAGATTGTTGTGTCCGCACCACAAGGCCAGGCGGCTCACCTCGTTCCTGTAGTCCGTCTCATCGTTGTTGCTGATGAGACCTACCACTGTTGTGTCATCCGCAAACTTGATGAAGTGGTTGGAGCTGTACGATGGTGTGCAGTCATGTGTTAGCAGGGTGAATAGAAGGGGGCTCAGCACACATCCTTGTGGGGCCCCTGTGTTCAATGTGATGGTGCTAGATGTGTTACTCCCGATCCGTACTGTCTGTGGTCTCCCGGTCAGGAAGTCTAGCAGCCAGTTACACATTGAGGTGTTCAGCCCCAGACTGTCCAGTTTATGGATGAGCTGTTGGGGGATGATGGTGTTAAATGCCGAGCTGAAGTCGATGAACAACATTCTAACATAGGAGTCCTTCGTGTCCAGATGTGTGAGAGCTGTGTGAAGGGCAGAGGAGATGGCATCGTCGGTTGAGCGATTAGGTCGGTATGCAAATTGGAAGGGATCCAGGGAGTCAGGGAGGACAGATGTGATGCTTTTCATGACTAGCCGTTCAAAGCACTTCATCAGGATGGGGGTGAGTGCTACTGGGCGATAGTCATTGAGGCATGCGGGCGTTGCCTTCTTTGGGACAGGGATGATGGTGGTGGCTTTGAAACAGGTGGGGACGATGGCCTGGCTCAGTGAGATGTTAAAGATGTCCGTGAAGACCGCTGCGAGTTCCCCTGCACAGTCCTTCAGCACACGACCAGGTATGTTGTCAGGACCAGAGGCCTTCCGGGCGTTAATCTTGATGAATGATCGCCTTACGCTGTCTGAGGACAGCGTCAGCACCTGGCCATCAGGAGAGGGGGGGAGTTTATGTGCTGGTGTGCTGTTACTTGCCTCGAACCGAGCAAAGAACTCATTCAGTTCATTCAGCGCAGAGGCTGAGCTGAGCTAAGGTTACTCAGAGGCTGAGCTAAGGTTACTCATCTAGTTTTATTTCACCATAAACCCTGGTTGTCATTAACCATTGTTTTTAAAAACTAGACGCAGTTTATTGCTGTTAAATTCGGTTGGAAAGTTGGCTAGTTGCTAATAAGCTAGTTGCTAATAAGCTAGCTCTTAATAAACAAATTGCCTATGTGCTTTATTTTCAGGGGAAATGTCGTTGTATTATCAAAGTCCTGATTTCGTACCTTCTGTGTTTGTGTACACTAAAAGTCAGGGATCACAAGCGAAGATGGAAAGGTATGGATAATTTGCCTTGGCCTGTCTTTACTATTTCTTTTTTCTGTGTTCTGTTGTCATGGTCTTTAGCATAGTGCAGGCTTTGAAATACAGCTCTGTGGTAAAAGTAGATGCAGTGTAAATGTTTATTTACTATGTGTGTCGCTACATCTTCACATATTTTTTATTTTAGGTACCAGAGGAAAAAGAGGAGAGATGATGTGCACAAGTCATCACATCAACCCAGCCCTGGCAGTGTCACTTCAGATCAACACAAGAATCCAACATGGAACATGACCCTGGTACAAATATATTTTGTCCTATCTAACAAACTTTTTAATAAATTGATTGTTTGATTAATTAATTAATTAATTAATTAATTAATTATAGATAGATTTAATATTTCTGAAATACTAGGGTGTCATCCAACATTCTGCTCATATATTATTCAAACCAGAATGGTTTACTTGCAGTTTTGACCCCACAATCATGTGTACAGCTAAATATTGTTCACAATTAATCAGCTAAAAAAGAACACACAAGTCACAGCACAGGCACATTCTCTGTCACAGAGCATAAAGTGTTGCTTCCTGATTTTCGGTGCATTTGCTTACCGTTTCTTTTCAGAACTTTCAGCACAAGAAGATGTAGTCCCAAGGACTGAATATGATGATCTGAACCTGAGGCACTGTCAACTTCAGAATGAATATGACAACCTGCGTCAGGAGTTTGACACGCTACAGGCTGAACATCAAAAGTTAAAACATAAACTGGAAGGATCTCAGTTTTCTTATTCAACTGTTAAGTGCAACTTTACACAACTCATTTTTCTCACAGGACTTACATCCGTCATCTTCCAATGGGTACTTCAAAAAATAACTGGCAGTGTAGACCAAATCTGCCAAAAACTTAGTGTTGAGGATCACTTATTAGTTGTCCTGATGAAATTAAGGTTAGACCTAAGTAACGTTGACTTGGCATATAGATTCAATGTATCAAAAACCACAATTTCAATCAAATATTTGCAGAACTTGGATACCTGTAATGGCCATGATCCTCAAGCCGCTCATTAAATGGCCAACAAAAGGTGCCATACTTAAAAACATGCCCAAAATCTTTAAGCGTAAATTTAAAAAATGTCGATGTATCATAGATTGTACTGAAATTTTTATCGCCAGACCAAGTAATTTGACAGCCAGGGCTCAGACATGGTCAAATTATAAACACAATAACACAGTCAAATATTTAATTGCCATCACCCCTGCTGGGTCAATTAGTTTTCTGTCTCCTGGGTGGGGTGGGCGGGTATCCGATAAACAGATTACAAACGAATCTGGTTTCTTACAACTTTTGGAGTCTAAGGATGAGGTATTAGCAGACAGGGGATTTCTAATCAGAGATGAGCTGGCAGCTTATGGTGCAACCCTTCGCATCCCTCATTTCACAAAGGGAAAGAAACAGCTCTCTGCACATGAGGTGGACTCATCACGACAGCTTTCTCGTGTCAGGATACATGTTGAGCGAGTCATTGGTCGGTGGAAGAACTTTAAAATTTTACAAAGTGTAATTCCACTGTCACAAGTTGACATGTTGGATGACATTGTTGTGTTATGTGGTGCCCTGACAAACCTCTGTAAAAGTGTTGTTCCTAAAAAGTAACTTCTCTGTAACTGCATAAAAAGTAACTGTTCTGAACACAACGTAAAGTAACGTTCTGAAAATGTTTACATTGATGTGTGCAATTTGATCCACATCGCTTGAAATGAACATTTAAATGTTGATGTACTGCAGTAAATCAATAAATTGACACCTGTCTAACAATAAACAAATGATTTAATTAAATTAGGACCTGTGTATTTCTTCAAAATTGTATATACAGGTACAATGTGGTTCAAAATTAATTCTAATAATTGAATTTGACATCAAAAACAGGCTAGAAGCCTACAAAAAAATTAAGATGTTTAATATAATATTTATTTAAAACAATCAACATCAGATTATTGGATGACTGCAAAGATCAAGGTAAATAACAGATCACCTATAACAGCTACGGTGGTACACAACATAAAGTATAAAAAAACTGAAATTTCTTACTTCTTTATGCACAACATCATGGCATTTCTCATTCAGGCCAAAAACCTCGGGCATTCCCCACAGAACCATGTTGCTGCTTTCCTTTTGATTTTTGCACAGCTGTAGTGAAATGAGTTATTACAGTCTGTGGTTGACTTTAAGAGCGGCTTGAAGACCTTTCTTTTCAACCGAGCATACTCTACCTCCTCATGATTCTACTTTTGATCTTAGCTGATACTGTTATTGATTTTAATTGTTTATTTATTTAATTGTTTTATTATTTGTTTTATTGACATTTAATTATGTTGCACCTTGTAGCACTTTGAGATTTTCATTAATGAAAAGTGCGTTATAAATTGAATTCATTATTATATTATTATTATTATTATTATTATTATTGCACTTAACACAGCTGATCATTTTGCCATACTCTGGCCTTTCACAAACCTTACAGGTTTTCTCAGACTCAAAGGCAGGATTGTGTCTTCTGGTCAGGAGTTCTGGCAACAAACCTGAGATGAAAAGGTTTTGAGCTTTTGGCAGGGTGTCTTGTAGAAACACTAGATTTTTGAGAACACGCTGTAGAATAAGTTGTTGTTTTGACCACAACACAAAGTCACAGTACTTGACATCACACACAAACATGTGGAGTTGGATCTGATGGGGTGTGATTGCTTTAAATTGAAAGAGTTGTCCAAACAAAACTTACTGTCATCTGTACATTCGTTAAAGTTTTGCTGATATTTGTATGGACACATTATTTCCACCACACCTTTGCCACAGCATTTACAACTTACTATGCCATCTGGTGATGAGCCAAGGTGTGGCTCAGAAGGCAGCACTACTAACCCACAGCAGCTTACAGATAAATCTTCATGTGTTTTGGCCATTAAATCAGTGTATATTTGTCGTGCAGTTTCCTCCATGTTTTGTCCCCATAGCACAGATGGTACATTTAAATCTCTGTGGTTGTACTGCATTACATCCATCAGATATGTGTTGCTGATCATGTCCGAAGTGGTGGCACGATGACATTTGGTGCTTGTGATTCGACCAGCTCTATGGATGTTCCACTCCCTTGACTTCGACTGCTGTCGGGTTACAGCTTCCAGTCTTTTACACTGATAGGGCGTGTGTTTAGTTTTCAGCAGGTGAAATGTTTCCTCACATTTCACCTTTAGTTCATCGGGTGTGAGGTCTCTGGATGATGTGCTAAATAAAGCAGTTAAGGGCTCCGGTAAATTTAGATGCTCCTCATAGTTGCCGTCTGATGAAGCTGTGTCCGTGTCACTATTGTTGAAGCTCGTCAGCACTGCACAATCTGGGTCCACAGCCCGCAGTTCTAGGATGTCGTCATCTGTCAGCATTATTAAAAAAAAAAAGATAGTTAGGGTGGTATATTACATCCATATCTTCAAAAGTGAGATGAAAATGTAAACGCAGGGCTCCAGACTGCACTTAGCTGGGTTCTATTTTACCTGTGAAGTTCAGACTGTTAAAAATGTTTTTAGCCACTTCTCTTTTAATAATGATGGAAAATTAAATGCTTTAGTGGCTCAAACAATTTGTAATTAGGAGTAGAGGCCAATGTATGTTATGAATAAAATGAAATGAGTGTGAACTGTGTTACCGGTACTTGTACAAAGATGTTCGTCTGGAGTCCCGGAAAATTTAATAATGATCAAAGTGGGCCTTATGTTGCCTCTGTCAACATCTACATGCCTCTGGGTGTCCCACTGTTCTTGTGAGTAGGTTTTGATGCTGCTGGAAACTGCTTGCGTAGCCTCTTAGTTTTGGTGAACTTGATTTCACTCAGTGGAGCTGGCTTGACCTCTCTCCGACTCTCTTTCCACATGCACACACCGGAGGTAACTGCTGCCTTCTCTGTCCTTCCCATCCTAACTGCGAGCTCGACTATGGCAGCTGCATGACTACAGCATGATCCTAGACTGAAATGTTGGAAATTACTAACATGTTATGGTGTAAATGTCACTTTTGAATGTTTCCTGACCAAGTTCTGACTTTGATTGTAAATTTAAAAAATTGTGATTTTCATTAGCTTCTGAAATTCAAGCCACTGTGACCTCTGGAGGAAGATTTTGGAATATGTCAAACCATGATAATGACTAAGTTATCTGAGCAATGCAAATAAAAACATTTTACACTGAAAATAATGTAAAATCTAAAATTTCAGTGGCCTAAAACAGAAGCAAATTATGCATATCAAGAACAAAAATTAACTTACCCTGCCATACAGGTGCAGTTTGCTGTGAGAATGTAGTTCTCCACTTTGTTGACGATTACCCAAGCCTCATACATTGTAGTCTTTACCAGCTAGCACCAGACTCACCTCATCACCAGATGAAGAGCATCTCAGGGTGTCCGCAGCAGAAGTGAGAGGCAGTCTCAGAAAGATTAATCCTCATAAAGCAACCGGACCAGACAACATCCCAGGGAAAGTTCTGAAGGAATGTGCGGACCAGCTCTGTGAGGTGCTGGCTGACATCTTCACCACCTCACTTGCACTGGAGTCAGTTCCCACCTGCCTGAAGACCGCGACCATCATCCCAGTCCCAAAGAGCTCCACAGTGACTGGTCTGAATGACTATAGACCGGTGGCCCTCACCCCGATAGTCGCTAAATGTTTTGAGAAACTGGTCATGTCCCACATCAAGGCAACCGTCAACATCAATGAGGACCCTCATCAATACGCATACCGTGAGAACCGATCAACAGAGGACGCCATTTCTTCCGTGGTCCACACTGCTCTCACCCACCTGGATCAGAAAGACTCATACGTGCGTCTGCTCTTTGTGGACTTCACATCTGCCTTCAACACCATGATCCCCCAAACTCTGATAGACAAACTATCTACACTTGGACTAAGCCCCTCTATTTGTAACTGGGTACTAGACTTCTTAACAGACAGACCACAGTCCGTGAAGATCCACAACTTCTCCTCCTCCACCATAACCCTCAGCACTGGCTCTCCTCAGGGATGTGTGCTGAGCCCCCTTCTGTTCACTCTGCTCACATATGATTGTACAGCCACACTTCCAGGCTGTCATATTGTTAAGTTTGCAGATGATACAGCGGTGGTGGGATGCATCACAAACAATGATGAGTCCAGCTACAGACAGGAGGTGGAACACCTGGAGAGCTGGTGCAAAGAGAATAATCTTCACATGAATGTGAAGAAGACAAAGGAGATGATTGTGGACTTCAGAAGGAACAAACACACCCATGCCCCACTGAAAATAGGTGGGTCTGCAGTGGAAGTGGTCTCCAGCTACAAATACTTGGGTGTACACATGAATGATAACCTCAGCTGGAGCAACAACACCACCAGCCTGATCAAGAAAGGTCATCAGAGACTCTACTTCCTCAGACGGCTGAGACGAGCTGGTCTGAGCAGCCCAGTTCTCACCTCGTTCTACAGGTGTGCAGTGGAGAGCGTCCTGTGCTCCAGCATCAACGTGTGGCATGGAGGCTGCACAGTTGAAGAGAGGAAAGCTCTGCAGAGAGTGGTGAAGGCTGCACAGAAGTCTGTTGGAGTCAGTCTCCCCACAATCACAGACATTTACACCTCCAGATGCAGGAAAAGAGCCACCTGCATCATGAAAGACCTCACTCATCCAGCACACTCACTCTTTGCCCCACTCCCCTCAGGACGGAGGTTGAGGAGCATCAAGTGTAGAACCACTAGACTGAGGAACAGCTTCTACCCTGAGGCTGTTAGACTCATGAATAAATAAAAATAAAATAAAAAATAAACACTGCAAAATATCACATCATACTGATGCTGATCTGTTTTCTTGTTGCTGTGTTCATCTGTGTTCATCTGTGACCATCTGCTCATACAAACTCATGTTCGTGCTGCTGTTTATTCCCACTATATTAGGCTTAGTGTATTACTAGTTGATGTTTTTCTTAGTTAGTTCTAGATGTTATTACTGTTTTTCTCTTTCATTTGTTGTTGGATGTAACTGGGACCTCGTGTACATAATCTCGTTTTCATCACATGTACCACATGCGGTGCAAATGACAATAAAGACTCTCTGACTCTGACTCTGACTTTACGCTTTGTCTCCGACTGGGGAGGACTTTGGACTTTATTACACAGAAATCGGCGTCCATATCATTATATCGCACTTCCTGTACATGTCCACAAACAACGTAGTCATACGCATCAAGTGATTTGTATGCTCGTAGCTTTTCTCTTGTGTACACGCTAGGTTTCTCCACCAAATACGTGTAAATATCAGGCCACTGAATGCTAGGACACTTACTCACGTCATCCTCCCATTCAGTAACTGTACACGGATCAGGAAGCTGATGGCCATTGCTCAAAGTTAACTTTTTAAAGTAAGCTTTGTGATCGTTTACCGATAACCCGCTAGCGTAGCTTGATAATACACTACTAGCCGCCATACTGCTGTTGCCGCGGTGCGCGCACAGCTGCTTGATGACGTAGGCTGTAAATAGGTCTATTTTTTTTTTAAATTGGAGATGCGTGACGTAACCGCGAAACGTCGTAAGTCGAGGCCTTTGTAAGTCGAGGACCACCTGTATTTTGTAACATCTTTGTGAGAGGGTGATGTATTTTCTGGGATTTCACCATACAAAGTTGTTTTGAATGTTTTTATTGTACAGTGATGTGTGTTTTATTTAATGAAATGAGGATGTGCAGAGAATTACTTGTTTTATTCCTCTGACACATTTAATGTCTGTTGAAAGCAGGTCATATTATTTACACATGGCGTCAGCTTGTGTAAGCAGTAAGTTCTGCCCCCCAACCAGTGAGTCACGTTCTAGCAGCTTAAAAATGCAGAGAAACTGCACAGTGTCCAATAAGCAGCTGTGGCTGGGTGGGAGGCGACAGTTCAGCCTGAACAAACTGCTCTCTCACACATTTCACCTCCTCTGTGTTCAGCTCTCTGTTGTCTGACTGAAGATCTGCTGCTGGAGATGGAGGAGAGCCGGCACAAGCTGCAAAACAAGCCTGTGCGCGTCATCGCTGCAATCTGCAACAACATGGGGATGGGGAAGAATGGAACCCTGCCCTGGAGTTTACCGTAAGACTGTATATTAATCTTTTTTTTTACTAATTTAATTAGTGTTACTGAGCATTTATATAATCATATGATTTTTCTGTCATTGTAATCAGGGATTCTTGAAATATACAACATAAATGGAAGGATCTGAACTTCTGAAGTCACAAAGTGTTACCAAAGCTGCTGATACTTTCACTGACCCATATGAACTTTAGCTGTTCACTAAACATAAATCTAGGAGCACAGAGCACTGACAAAAACATCAAATGTTTTAAAGGTGCTGCTGTAAGCACAGTTTATGTCTGTGACATGTTAGGTTTTATCAGTGTGTGTGTGCCAAAGGGAACAGGTTGTAATAAAAGCAACACTGATGATTACAGCTTTTAGAACAACGTGTGGGTTGTTTTAAAGTGTCACATCTGTTAAGTTGAAGCTAAATATGAGGCTAAATATGAGGCTTGGTTTGTCCAGTGCAGAGAAAGGTTGCCTTGTTTTCCTTTTGCTCCATGGTGTAAAAACCATGGAGCACCATTTGCTGTTGGATTAAATGATAAATGGGCTGTACTTGTATAACGCCTTTCTAGCTTATGCTCAAAGCGCTTTACGCTACAATCTATGCCCTCATTACTAGATCTATACAATGCTAATATGAATCTGTAGAGATTAATCAGTGCTTTTCAGTGGTGTAGTCTGATATGTGGTCATATGGAGTATACCCACTATCAAAGCCTGAGCATTTCAGTATACCCAGTGCCCAATGATACGTGACATATCATTAGGCTCGTGTCATTGATACGTTAAACGGCAGTTAGCTTCCGTAACAACCTGTCTGTATGCAGCAAATTATTGTATAATTCATATTTCTGTACCGGTACTTAACACTTGAACATGTTTTGCTTTGATACTGTTTTATAAATTCTATAACATGTTTTTAATACAAAACCAACTGTCGCACAAAGTTTGTTGTACGTTTATTCAAATGTAAGCATCAGAGTAACTTGGAAATGTTCAATACGCTTAAAAAAAAATCAAAAATAAATAGACAATTACGTTGTACTAAACATGTGCAGTACTTTGGTTTCTAACCACAGTGTACCCAGTACAAAAATGTAGACTATCACTGCTTTAGATCACATTTACACTGATGGGACTCAGATATGAGGCAATGATGCTCAGTGTCTTGCCCAGGGACACTTCAACATGTGACTGCTGGTGGAATCGAACCCCCAACTCTTGCATTGGTCATGCATGAGAGAAGCAGAGCGCTACTTCTGTAGCATCTTAGCTAACGCATCTGTATTTCCTTCAAAAATTTCTGCTTCATTCAAAAATAAACTTTATTCAAAATGTTATGGGGGTGGGGGGCAGACACCCCCCACCACCACCACCAGTGTATCCGCCCCATGTTACAAATGCTTCTGACGCTAATGGCCACTGCGTTGTTCAAGCTAAGAACCATTGTCAGCACTGGGGGCTAAGCGCCCCTAAAGGTCAAATTCTAGAATCGCCCCTGACATGGAGACTAACAAACATTCACTCTCGCACTCACCCCTAGGGACAATTTAGAGTTACCAATCAGTCTAACATGCATGATTTTAGTCTGTGAGAGGAAACTGGAGTACTCAGAGAAAACACACATGCACACAGAGAACATGCAAAGAAAGGTCCGTCGCCGAGTTTCGATCCGGCAACCTTCTCACTGAGAAGCGACAGCTCTACCAACTGAGCCACTGCCTGTTTGATTAAATAGTAAACTATTCCCCCCCCCACAGATCTGAATTTCAGTTCTTTGTGAACACCATCTCGAGAGTGTCACGACCAGGTATTACAGCTTTTCTACTCTGCTGTTTACGATTGTGTCCTCGTGGCATGATCTTTTATACTGCTTGTGTTTTGTTCTGAAGGTAACATGAATTTGATTGTTTGGGGTCGGCTGTGTTGGAATTCTCAACCAGACCTGTTCCCACTGGCCAACGCTCTGCATGTAGTGCTCAGTAAAACACTTAGGTGAGTATCTGCACACACTCAAACACCCACTCCCACACACAGACGCAAGTCCACATGTCTACCCTTATTGAAATGACTTAGACTCATATATGTGTTAAACATGACCATAACCCTAAAACCAACCATTACCAGTACAGATCTAAACCCAACCCCTAACCCTAAAACTGACATTCAGCCATAATAGAACCAAGCTTTGGTCTCCACAAGGACCAGTGACATGGTACTAGGTGATAATAACAGAAATAATCCTAAAACATAACAAAATGCAGATCCATGTACAGTAGTCCTTCGATTATTGTGGGGGTTATGTTCCACACACCCCCACCATGAAAAACTGTGAAGTATGAATTCTTTATTT
>JBBPBX010008860.1:28056-52867 GCA_038048925.1 Garcialebias charrua
TGCAAACAACAACTCTTCAAAACTCAAAATGAAACAAATAAATCCTGATGAATTGAGCAACAGAGCTCAGAACAACGAATCAGACCATTTGTTAAAGCCTCAGGAAATAGTAACAACTTGTAGAAAAATTGTGTAAAACATTTTAAAATGTAAATATTAGAAAATAAAATGTTCACATGTTGAAGCTATTTTATCAGGATCTGAGTCATTCTTCCCTTATAACTTCTGACATTTGATATAACACGCTGGTACTAACTCACCGGGCTATTTCAACAAAATATTGACAAATGTATTCTGCACCATTAACCTTCAACTATGAACTCAACACAATAAATGTATCTGCTCTTAGATTTCTGAAATGGGTGTTTAAACCTGCATTAGATCTCATGAAAAACATGTGTTGCGAAACATCCAACTACGACTTGTCTGCTTCACACTTGAATGATTATTGTCAGTCATCATCTCAGGCTTAATAAAAATACCAGTAAGCTTGGAGATATAATGGTTAACTTAACCTTCAAAGTTTTTGCATGACTGACATGAGAAAAAAAAACATGAGCCAACGAACTTGACTATGAATGAGTGTGGACTTGTAGTAACTTGAAAAAAACTTGCTGCTCTTTAACTGAAACATAGTACAAAACCGGTCAATGACATGCTCCTGATGCTATCTGAAAATATGTTGTTTATTTTTCAAAATAAAAGTCTGCTATGGAGCTCAGTAGACACATGCTACATGTTAGCTTGCAAGCTAACAGCCGGAGTACACATAAAGATGCACATAACGCTGCTGACAGCACACTAAACATTCATTAACATAACAATATAAACTTTTTTGTAAACCTCGACTTTAAATATGGGAAGATGTTAAAGGTATGATAAATATTAACTGTAAAATCATGAGTTACCTTTAGCAGCGGTGAACGGAAGTGACGTATGTTATGAAAAGATTGCTTCTACGTATTACAACAGCGACACCCCGAGGTGGCGGATAGTATTAATTCAATTCAATCACAGCAAGACTATAGAAAATACCCTCAAACACAAATGGTTTAAAATGTTTTGAACTATTTTATGTTGTTGTTGTTTTCCTGCAAAACCAAAATGTCCACCATAACAGTGGTGGCGCAAAGGTTAGAGAACAGGTCACCATTTCCATCCCTATCAAAATAGGTGAGAAAGGCGAAGAAACCGCAGTGAAGTTATTTTCATATTGGACGTTGGATATTCGAGCTCCGTGCCTTCAGCGGTGCGTTGCTCTCGTCAGTCCGCTTCATGGAGTCTGATTTCGGCAGCCTCAATGAGTCTGCCCCCATTGCAGACCCCCGTGCATGCGTGGGTTTCCTCCGGGTACTCTGGTTTCCTCCCACAGACCAAAAAACATGCTTGTTAGGCTGATTGGTGACTCTAAATTGACCCTAGGTGTGAGTGTGAGAGTGGATGGTTGTTTGGTGTGAGTGAGACAGGTCCCTCTTGTAAATGAGTCCCGGTGACTCAACGAGGCTAGCCTGTATAAATAAAGGTTGAATGAATGAATGAATTCAGAGACGTCATGGTTCACTTAGGGACCGTCAACAAATTTTCGACCGCGTCACTCTTCAGAAACATAAAATAATATATTTTACACGATTTGACCCACCCACAATTAGTGTTTATTAAAAAGTGTTTACAGCTGTTTATTTCTCAATTTTTATGCATTTTGTATTTTTTCACAATTTAATATTTAATAAATCACAGTTTTTGGTTAATACCATTCAGGTCTTTTGAGCCACCCACACAAATCTTACATCAAACTACTCTCCAAGACCAGGCCTATGAGGCACAGCTGTTAATTTATCAATTTTTATGAATTTTGGAATTTTTCACAATTTATCAATTCATAAATCACTGTTTTTGCTCAATACCGTTCAGGTCTTTTGAGCCACCCACACAAATCTTACATCAAACTACTCTCCAAGACCAGGCTTATGAGGCACAGCTGTTAATTTATCAATTTTTATGCATTTTGGAATTTTTCACAATTTATCAATTCATAAATCACTGTTTTTGCTCAATACCGTTCAGGTCTTATGAGCCACTCACACAAAACTTACATCAAACTACTCCTCAAGACCAGGCCTATGAGGCACAGCTTTTTATTTTTAATTTTTATGCATTTTGTAATTTTTAGAAATTTATTAATTCATAAATCACTGTTTTTGCTCAATACCGTTCAGGTCTTTAGAGCCACCCACACAAAACTTACATCAAACTACTCTCTAAGAACAGGCCTATGAGGCACAGCTTTTTATTTTTCATTTTTATGCATTTTGTAAATTTTGATAATTGAATATTTCATAAATCACTGTTTTTGCTCAATACCATTCAGGTCTTATGAGCCACCCACACAAAACTTACATCAAACAACTCTCCAAGACCAGGCCTATGAGGCACAGCTGTTTATTTATCATTTTTATGCATTTTGTAATTTTTCACAATTTAATTTTCATAAATCTGTGGGTTTTTCCTCAATAGCAAAAAAGTCATGTGACCTGTTGACTCAAAAACACTTTGAAATAATTTTACTAGTCTCTATAGTTGAGGCACAGTCTTTTGTTTTCTATTTTAAGTCATTGTACATTTTTTAACCATTAAAATGGTCAAAAATGAGCGTTCTTCTTCAATAGCTTCCAAGACATGTGACCTATTGACCCAAAAACACTTTTAAGAAATTATACTAGTCTCTATAGTTGAGGCACAGTCTTTTATTTTCTATTTTAATTCATTGTACATTTTTTAACCATTAAAATGGTCAAAAATGAGCGTTCTTCTTCAATAGCTTCCAAGACATGTGACCTGTTGACCCAAAAACACTTTGAAATAATTATACTAGTCTCTATAGTTGAGGCACAGTCTTTTGTTTTCTATTTTAAGTCATTGTACATTTTTTAACCATTAAAATGGTCAAAAATGAGCGTTCTTCTTCAATAGCTTCCAAGACATGTGACCTGTTGACCCAAAAACACTTTAAAATAATTATACTAGTCTCTATAGTTGAGGCACAGTCTTTTGTTTTCTATTTTAAGTCATTGTACATTTTTTAACCATTAAAATGGTCAAAAATGAGCGTTCTTCTTCAATAGCTTCCAAGACATGTGACCTGTTGACCCAAAAACACTTTAAAATAATTATACTAGTCTCTATAGTTGAGGCACAGTCTTTTGTTTTCTATTTTAAGTCATTGTACATTTTTTAACCATTAAAATGGTCAAAAATGAGCGTTCTTCTTCAATAGCTTCCAAGACATGTGACCTGTTGACCCAAAAACACTTTAAATAATTATACTAGTCTCTATAGTTGAGGCACAGTCTTTTGTTTTCTATTTTACGTCATTGTACATTTTTTAACCATTAAAATTGTCAAAAATGAGTGTTTTTCTTCAATAGCTTCCAAGACATGTGACCTGTTGACTCAAAAACACTTTGAAATAATTCTACTACTCTCTTTAATTGAGGCACAGTCTTTTGTTTTCTATTTTAAGTCATTGTACATTTTTTAACCATTAAAATGGTCAAAAATGAGCGTTCTTCTTCAATAGCTTCCAAGACATGTGACCTGTTGACCCAAAAACACTTTTAAATAATTATACTAGTCTCTATAGTTGAGACACAGTCTTTTGTTTTCTATTTTAAATCATTGTACATTTTTTAACCATTAAAATGGTCAAAAATGAGCGTTCTTCTTCAATAGCTTCCAAGACATGTGACCTGTTGACCCAAAAACACTTTTAAATAATTATACTAGTCTCTATAGTTGAGGCACAGTCTTTTGTTTTCTATTTTAAGTCATTGTACATTTTTTAACCATTAAAATGGTCAAAAATGAGCGTTCTTCTTCAATAGCTTCCAAGACATGTGACCTGTTGACCCAAAAACACTTTGAAATAATTATACTAGTCTCTATAGTTGAGGCACAGTCTTTTGTTTTCTATTTTATGTCATTGTCCATTTTTTAACCATTAAAATGGTCATTGTACATTTTTAGCTTAGAAAGAAAGTTGTGGTAGCAAATTCCTCAAAGGACATGCTTGGATTGGAAAGTCCTTCAGCAGCATAAGTAACATGAACCTTTTTTGAGCAGTAGAAGTAACAAACAGGTCCGTGCATGAAGAAAAACTGAATGGAGGAACCATCAGTCTCATAACAAGACTTTGGCTGTCCACAAGAAAGACAAGCTGTTGTTGCTGCTGCTTATTTAAAATGCCTTCCACAATTTTCTCTAATGAATCCTGTGTAATGGGGTGAACCAAGCAGATGCATGTGGACTGAAGACGGCTGGCTCAATGGTGGTCACAGACATGCTGGTTGACTGACTCCCTTCTGTTAAAGTGTGCCACAGTTCCTGGATTCTTGCAGCTCTGTCCTCATCCACAGTTTCTGGTGCTGAGAACAGTTCCAGCTGTTAATGTCATGGTCAGGTTGAGGCAGGGGACAGCAAAGGGCAGCTGAGCTGAGGGAACTATCATTAAAAAATAAAAATACATGGAATTAGGGTTCCATAAAAAAAAAGAATGTTTGTGTTCCAAATATTAGCCACATTGTTTACAAAATATTTGACAGACAGCGTAGAAATGCTGTTAATTAAGCAAACTACTCAGTAAAAAAATTAATTGTTTTTCGGATGCAGTCAGTTCTTACCATCTTCAGCACTGTCCTCAAAGGAAAGGGCTGTCTGTACAGAGCTTGAAGCTGCACTTGTGCTGGAATCTGAAAAGGAGCGTTATCTTTCAGTTACTTATTTCTTAATGGCTAAAGTATAATTTTAGACAACAGATAAAGTAGCTGTGAAAATTATCCAGATACTGCAATGTATGCAACAAACCGATATTTAAGGGTAAGTGTAAACAAACCTTTAAACAACTTTATTTTTTGCACTCTCTTTTTCCTTCACTAGAAATGACAGCGGTGATGGAAGGGCCACGGATGTCTGTTGTGATGGAAGGGCCACGGATGTCTGTTGTGATGGAAGGGCCACGGATGTCTGTTGTGTGGTTGCCAGGACTGTAAACAATCAGAATAAAGTAAACAAATGATTTTATGTAGCCTAAAAACATTAAAGCATCAGATTTCTTTTCAGTAATAGAATTTAAATTTCTTTACCGTTAACTGTTGAGGATTCTGATTCACCTGATGCGTCTGAACCCCTAGACACTGTTGCAGTTGGACCTAAATAAAGAATGTATCAGTCACTGTATGAATCACAATTGAACACAACAGGTGGTGTTAGTGGAAACTCAAAAAGGTGTACTTTGATTCCTTCTGCTTCTGCCAGAACACAAGAACACAATAGTTTAAGGCTCAGTTTTGGAGGGTTATTCATTGTAAAAGAGAATAACACTCCAGTCCTGAAATCTCCTGCAAGAGGTTGAGTCTACCCTGGTGCAATCGACCAATCGCTCTCATAAGCCTCATCCTCCTCCGCTTGTTCAGGTCGAACCACCTCCTCTTCCTCTCCCGGACCATCCAGCACAATGTCCTTGAGAGAGAAGGGGCCAGATTCACCTGTACTCTGGCTGAACAGATATTCTAGCCCGAGCAGCTCAGTGGAGGGGACATTGGCAGGAGTCTGAAAATTCTTCTCCACATTCTCTCCAAACAGCTGGTGACAGCGGGTGTTGAGGCGGTCAACAACTGGTGACGTACCTGTAGTAAAGATCATGGAAAAACATAGGTTGGAATAAAGATGACTGTTATACACTCATAAATGTTTTAATATAAAACTGGAGAAGTGACTTACAGATGTGTGGTAGCCAGACTTGTACAGGTACACGTCGCGCCCCTTTCCAATGCACTGATCGCCACGAGGACACTTCAGGGTACATCTCCAGACTCCAACAGGGCGCCACACAAAGACACGACTCCGGAAAAACTGATGTGCATTAGGTAGAGCACCTCCCACAAAGCCTGGAGGTTCTGGAGGGGAAAACCACATCCGGTCCGACTTAAACACCCATCTCCTCTTGCAGGCGCCAGTGATGTCCTTGTAGATCTGGACAGGTGTGAACAGACCTCGCTCTGTGTCCTCCTTCAGCCACAAAACGTCAGCTGAAGGAATGCCTTTTGAGGTTTCCCACGAACGCACCCAGCCCTCTAACTCCACCTGTAACACAAAAACATACAGAACAATGGTTTATCTTTAATAATTTTATAGGACATGACAGGATATAAGCAAATTATTATCATGGTTTGTTTTAGTTTTAAATGTTGCTTACATGGGTGTCACTTGAAATTGCTTCAAGTGGGTTGTCCACTCCCTGAGTTGGCCCACATACAGTTTCAGGCTGCTGCCTGTTTGGGACAGGTTTCTGTTTAAATGACTGAGTATGCTTGGGTTGTGTGGAGGATCCAGGCTGTGTGGAGGACGTGAGCTGTCTGGGGGATCCAGGAAGCTTGGGCAGGGAAAGAGGTGTAAAAAGTATTTTTAAGGGACTGACGGTCTCTGTGGGTTCACGTTCTTGTGGCTTTTGGGACAGGATCAAATCTAGAGATTTATCAAACCAAGATTCAAATATTAAATATTTACATGTTTGATTATTTTTTTCATGAACTGCCTGTGTCTATAATCTACCTTCCACACACTGGCATGCCGTCACCATCTCAGCCTCATCACCGGTCCATGAAGAAGGGCCACCTTCTGAGACGCTCACCTCTTGCTGCTGAAAATCAATCAATCAATCAATCAACTTTATTTGTAAAGCACATTTCAAAAACCATAAGCTTAACCAAAGTGCTGTACAATAACATAAAAGACAAGTCAATTAAAACGATAAAAAACATACAAAAAATAAAAAATACATGTACCAGTCTTTCTGCAAGTGTATTAAAATGCCATAAAAATAAGATCATGTTTTAAAAGCCAAAGAGTGAAAGTGTGTTTTTAAAAGGGATTTAAAAACAGGAAGAGAGGAGGCCTGTCTGACACGCAAGGGTAAGTTGTTCCACAGCCTGGGAGCAACGACAGAAAATGCTCTGTCACCTCTGAGCTTCAGCCTAGTTTTGGGGACTGTCAGCAGCAACTGATCAGCTGATCGTAGGGATAGAGGAGGGCAGTAAGGTTGAAGTAGCTCAGACAAATATAGCGGGGCAAGGTTGTTCAGGCATTTAAAAACAAATAGCAAAAGTTTAAAATGAATTCTGTAATGCACAGGGAGCCAGTGAAGGGACGCCAGGATGGGAGTGATATGCTCACGCCTACGAGTCTGAGTTAAGAGGCGAGCAGCAGAATTCTGCACGAGCTGCAGACGGGCGAGAGAGGTCTGGCTGATGCCTACATACAGTGCATTACAGTAATCAAGACGAGATGTTATAAAAGCGTGGATTAATTTTTCCAAGTCAGGTCTTGATAAGATTGGTTTCACTTTTGCAATTTGTCGAAGCTGATAAAAACTTTTCTGAACAACACTGCTGATCTGTTTATCAAATTTAAAATCAGACTCAAACTTCACCCCCAGATTGGTGACACAGTCCTTGAGATAAAAACACAGTGAGCCAAGGTCTATGCTGGAAGAAGGACAGCAACTCAGTCTAAACATCATAACTTCAGTCTTGTTCTCGTTTAGACTGAGGAAGTTTAGAGAAAACCATGCCTTAACATCATTAAGGCAGTGTGTGAGTTGATGGAGTGTACTGTATTGTTTTGAGCCAGGGGAAGATATATCTGGCAATCATCAGCATAAAAATGAAAAGCTATCCCATGTAAGTTTAAATAAAAATCACATTATTTATGACCACTTATTTCTGGAAACCACAAAAGAAGGTTTATCCTCAGAATATCATCTATTTGACTTTAACGTCATGTGTATTTGTTCTCTGTCCTAACACTTACTTGCTCCTTCTCAAGAATGTATCTTCTGAACCTCTTCATCATCATAATGGTGATGTGGGTGAGCGGTGTGTTCAGCCACCTCCTTACAGAGCTCCAGGCCTTCTGAATAATGTCCCTCTGGCTCTGGTTGAAGTCCTCTGGGTGTTTCTTAGCCATGGAGTATTGGCTGTAGAGTTCCCACATCTCCTTGAATGTTCGATCTTCAAACCCTTTTTGGCCATAGATGCACTTATCTATATTGGCCTCAAGGAAAGGAGATCTGTGGGAAACTCTCAGCATACAATATTTTCTGGTGTATAGGTCGCACCTGTGTATAGGTCGCATTGTCCAATTATCACCAATAGATTGGAAAAATCCCTAGATAGGTCGCACTGGTGTATAGGTCGCACCTACGTTTAGCTCTGCTGCAAATGTCTGCCACAGGAGCGCACAGCAAGGCTTTTAAGAAGATTAACACTTAAAAACAATTATTTGTTTGATAAAAATTATAGCAAATATATGTCTGAGCTGAACTTTTCCTTAATAAATGAACGTAATTGTGAAATGAGCTGGATTTAAAAATTTGTTTCACCGAAAGTGATAACAAGCCATATATAGGTCGCACCTGAGTATAGGTCGCAGGCCTTGAAAAAACCCATAAAAAGGTGCGACCTATACAACGGAAAATACGGTACCTCCATGCCCTCTCTAACTACATCCATACATGATGAGTTACACTATGATAATTTATGACAGATACAATATAGTATGGTACATTAGAATAAGCTTTCTTGTTTCATTGTGGAAATTTATTTTCTTTTCAGTTATGTCAGTAGCTGCTTTCACAGAGAACTCTATCAGTGAACAAACAACTGAAACAAGCTAGCACAAAAAAAAAATCTATAAATAATTTCTGTATTTTAATGACTGTCAGAGTCAATACTTTCTTCTCCTTTTGAAAATTCATAAAAGTTTATTGATAGCGAGGTAAACCCTTAAGGTGGTTGAACATTTTGCGTAATATCATTAAAATTATAAACATCTGAAAATGATGCAGAACATGGGTTCATGCTTTTATCACATCTGGACTATTGCAATGGTTTGTTATCTGGATGTTCAAATACGTCTTTAGAAAGTCTTCAGTTGATCCAAAATGCTGCTGCCGGAGTCTTAACTGGAGTTGGTAGGAGAGATCATATTCCTCCAGTTTTAGCTTCTCTCCACTGGCTCCCTGTCAAATCCAGAATTGAATTCAAAATCTTACTTCTAAGCTACAAAGCTCTCAACCAACTAGCTCCATCATAGGTTACAGATCTTATCCTTCCATATTTTCCTAACAAAACACTTCACTCTCAGGCGGCAGGTTTACTTGTGGTTCCTCGACATTCTAAAAGCAGAATGGAAGGAAGATATTTCAGTTATGAGACTCATCTCTTATGGAACCAACTTCCAGTTTCTGTCTGTGAGGCTGACACGTTGTCCAGTTTTAAGACTGGGCTTAAGACTTTGCTTTTTGATATTCCTATAGTTAGTTGGCTTGGTTTCCTGACCTAATCCTTATCCTATGCTGCTATAACCTTAGACTACTGGAGAACAAATTTACCTTATTTCATCAAATGAACGGTTACAAATGCATACAAATACATACAAATGGATAGTTTGTATTTGTAATTATTCTTAACACGTGATTTTTGTCTTTTTTCCTCATAGATGAAACCTGATGGCCTCCATGTAACTGTGTGTTCGTTTTCTCTTTCCTTTTCCTCTCAAACCCAGTCAGTGGTAGCAGATGGCCACTTGTCCTGAGCCTGGTTTTGCTGGAGGTTTCTTCCTCATGAAAGAGTTTTTTCTTTCCACTGTTGCCTTTGTGCTAGCTTAGGATGGGAGACTGTGCCAAAGTGAAAACTCAAAGCAATGTGTTGGCTCCTTAGATAAATAACATTATTAACTGACTTTACATGTATGTGAATGTTTCTGTACAGTGCCCTGAGATGACTTATGTTGTTATTTGGTGCTAACAAACTAAATTGAATTGAATACTGTATAGAAATTTTAAACATTTTACTTACATATAAAACTTTTTCAAGTTAGGTATTTTTTATACTATTCTACTAAATAAATATAATTGTTTATTTTGTGTCATTCATTTCTAGAGGAAGTCCTAAATGGCAATATTCTGTCTCATTATTCTGCCTGCTGTGATCTACAAAGCTGTGTTGCACTATTCATCTTTCCTTTCACAGCCACTCGTGCGCAATACTTTATCGCCCCCAGCAGACAAAAAGCCACAGTCATTGATTTACTCACCAAAAGAGAAACTCATTCATATATGAACATCTTAGACTTCATCTTACCCATTTCACCCATGGTATAATCCAGTTATATTAATGAATTATGTATCCCATTTGGCCTTGTCAATGTAGAAAGAGAAGATTTGATTAGATAGTAATACTGGAACAAATAAAATTGATGTTTTTTTTTATTTTTTTATGAAAGCTTTGACTTCAAATGTATGATAATCCTAACAAAAATGAGTTATTTTAATAGAAAGACGTGTTGATTAATTTTGAAGTTATCGTTGTAGATTTTAAGTAGATCAGGGAAACAAACCAACTTTTCAAACACCCCACTGATGCACACACATCAGAGATACAGAGCTTCAACTGTAATTCATAATTGATGTGTTTTTAGCATTTCATGCAGCGGGCTACTTGCTGGTAGAGTCAAATTTGTTCATTGCTGCATTATTTAACTCTTTTTGGGGATATCTTTATGGAGTTTGAAGGGTTTGGCAACGTAAAGCCCAAAGGACTTGGACATACAGTGTATGAGATCCCAGCACATGCTGCATCGGTCTCTTGGCACCAGAAACTTTTGGCATAGCATATGTACACTGGAATGAATTCCTGGCTTCAGCTCCCTCCTGAGATGTAAACTGCATGCTGGGATGAGTGAATGCTGTCAGCTCACATAGATGGAAGTAGTGGCGGTGAAAGTAGAGGGTAGGATTATAATGTCTCCTGATCTGACCTCCATTCGCCACGCTAGAAAACATAGATGCCAGTTGTCGTCATTGTATCCAACGGGAAACATCCCAAGTCATTTAACAGCCGGAGGGGAGGAACCGTTCAACAACATGGGATGCGACGAGAAGCTGAGGAGTTGCTGTAAACCGTCAACACACATGCACACGGCTGCTTAAACAAGAAATGACACATGCCTCATTCCCTTATGCCAGCCAGTGACAAGTGATCAGGCATTCTCATAACTCATGCAGCACCGGGGTAGTTGCAGCACAAATTTGAATACATATTCATATACAGTAGCTTTGCTTCATTATTTTGTCATTTAAAAATGTGATAGCTGCATTTGTCTACCTTACTGTCTCTTGATGTGAAGAAGCAAAATTTGTATGCAACCTCCGTCAGTTTGGGTGTTTGAGCCTGTGAAGTAAACAGTAGCAATGGTTGCACACAGCATTTGGAAAAAGCTCGAGTGACCTGGAATTTTAAATGTAATCCTATAAACTGTTGTTCATATTTCAAGAGAAAGAAAACATGCTTTTTGTTTTCTTTTTGCTTTTATGACAAATCAAAGAAAAAAAAATCTTTGTCTGCAGCTCAGTTCATCTGTCACCCTATCAGTCAGTCCACTCGGTGCAACAGATAACATGGGAACTGCGCCCCCGTGCGGTTCACCTGAAGCAATACAATCACTCCTTTTAAGGCAAAAAATGGGCGTCAGCGTCACCCAGGGGGCTCCGCCCCCCGGGTATAAGAGACGGTGACTGCCCATGAACGTCCTCTTTGTGCACTTCACCTCGCTTTCACCTGAACTCCGTAGGACTCTGCCTCGGGACTGAACCGCCCAACCGGAGGTGAGCGCGCTCCCTCCCTAGGGCGTCACAGAGGATTTTTCCTGGGAGCACACTGATAGCAGGAACTAGCTAGTGTCTTGGATGCTTTTCAACGTTCCTTTTCCCGCTGTTTCGTCACCCAGTTTAGTGAGACGCTAACTGCGCTACTCCTGTCTGCTAAGCTAATTAGCTACCAGGCTAGCTCCACAAACAGCGCAACGAAGAAGACTCAGACCCGTTTAGCTGTTGCTAACTGGTTTCTTTCCTCTTTCTCCTCTTCTCAACACCTCCTCTCGGCCATGCTCCTGAGAAAGGCAAGAGAAAATCGAGAAACTCAAGCAAGGCCAGCAGACCAACGAGCCTTGGTTCCCGGCCCTGTCCCAGCGCATGTGGCTATTTTATTTCTTCTTCGGACATCCACAAAGCCTGCCCAATATGCCTGGGAATGGTCCATGCAAAGACAGCCCTGGACTCACCCAAATCATGCTCTCAGTGCAACCAGCTGCATGAGGCAGTACGAAGACGGCGTGTGGACTTCATGGCCAAGGCCATGGGCAGTTCCACCGTAGTAAGAGACCCACTCATCTCAAAGGCCCTCACTCCCATGGCGGAGTTGGAGGCAGATGAAATGGAGGACAACGGGGCAGCAACCTGGGGCGAGAAGATGGACTTTCATCCCCCAGAGGGTGATACGACAGATTTCGACACGAGATACCTACTATGAGCTGACGAACTGCCGCTCACGGCCTCAGGCAACTTGTCGGACGACGAGGCAGGCAACTTCGAAGAAGACGAAGATGGGGAAGTCGGCAACTTCTCCCAAGGTTTCGTGGCAGGTCAACCAGAGTTAGACGGGTCCACACCCGCTCTATTCGAGCTGTGTCGCAGAGCTGCAGAGGCCCAGAGAGACACTTGGCCTGAGCACCCCACCTCGACAACAAGTAACGAGGCTGGCGGGGAATAATTTTTTCTCCAAGCAGAAGTCGGCCATTCCCCGACTTTCACACAGAACTGACACGCTCGTGGTCCGAACCCAGACTCCCCCTGACATTGCCTCTCTCCCAATTTCTGGACAGTGAGGGCATGGAGGCGGCAGGCATGGCCCACATTCCCCAGATGGACGAGACTTTGGCAGCACACTTAGCTCCCAGAATGGCTGGCTCCAAGCCCACACTGCCCAGCAAAGCCTGCCAAGTTTCAGCTGCGCAGCTCGAGAAGAGCTACCGTGCATAGGGCCTTGCGACCCGCGCCATGAACGCGGCTGCAATAATACAGGCCTACCAAGCGGAGAAGCTACAGGAACTCCAGCAGACCAAAAACAAAAAGAGGGCGACTGAGATTCTAGACGAGGCCCGCAGGGTGGCAGACTTCATACTTCGACTCACCGGTTCCACAGCCATCGCTCAGGGGAAGTCCATGGCTGAGATGTAATAGCACAACGCCACCTCTGGCTAACGCTAACTGACCTTCCAGAGAGCCAGCGCTCCCCGTTCCTCCATCACCCCATTGAGCGCTCAGGCCTGTTCGGCGGGGCACTTGAGAGGATCCAGAGCAGACTGGACCAGAGGAGGAAGCAGGAGGAGGCCTTACATGAGGGCATGCCCAGGAAACACTTTCCACAGCCCAGAGACTCGAGTAGCCAGAGAGGCCCACAGCAGCTCTACCACTCCCTCACCCGTCGCCCGACGTAAAAGAGATTGAACCTCGACGGGGAGCAGAGGTCTAGGCCCACACCAGGGCAACATGGACACCCTCCTCAGGCGGGCCAGGCATGGTCGAAGCACAGGTTTGTCCCGCACCAAGCGGGCCAACCTCAAACTTCATCCGCAGGCCGAGACAGGAAGCAAAAGTCAGCCTGATCCAGAGCTGCTTCTCCACCATTCCAGGCATTTCCACCCAGAGGGAAAAAGAAAAGCCAAACTTCTAACACCAGCTTTTGTGCTAAAGAAACCACGATTGACTGGTCCAGAATGTTTAAACACACAATATCACTCAAATGTTTGTGTAATAAAGAAGAATTGTTGTTTGCACACGACAATAAAGTCTCAACTTGCCCAAAATATTTTGTGTCCAGACTTAACATTAAAGGGAAAACCCCCCATTAAAAAAAACAAACAGTGTCAATAAAGAGTGCGGGAGGCCATCTCACACAACCGGTCATCCCCACTCTAATAAGTGTAGTGGCAGGGGAACCGACTTGGGACCCGAAGGACCCAGGTTCGAACCCCAGTCACGGCATAACTTGTGGTGTGTTTGAGCAGCACATCTCATCCCAATTGCTCCCCGGTGCGCTTTCTATAGCTGTCCATTGCCCCACCTGGTGGTGATTGGGTTAAATGCAGAGTCAAATTTCGTCTTGTATGGAAACATACACAGATGACAAAAATGTGACATTATTATTATTAAGTCACTGTCATTCAAAGGGCCCAGGGATCCCACACAGTGGGGCGGGGGTCTTCCTGTCTCGGGCAGTCTCTCTGTCTCTCACAGAGGGTCGGATGAGCCTTCAGGCGGACAGGTCGGGGGGGGGGGCTGTTCACACACCCCCACCCCTCCTGAGTCATGTTGTTCCCCAGGTAAACATGCCCTCCAGACTCGCCACACGGGCGAGGGCCTGGGCAGCGTGCAAACCATCACACTGGGTCATGAAAACAGTAATTTACAGCTACAGACTACAGTTTTACAGACGGCCACCTCCATTTTCCAGGGTGATCACGTCAACAATAAGCCAAACAAGGGCGCACGTTCTGAGGGAGGAAATTTGCTCACTGCTACAAAAAGGTGTGGTCAGGACTGTCCCTTCTCACAAAATAAACAAAGGTTACTTCAGCAAGTACTTTGTTGTCCCAAAACAAGGGGGGCGGTTTGAGGCAGATTCTGGATTTGAGATGCTTGAACAAACATCTACGTTCATTCAAATTCAAAATGCTGACGTTAAAGCAGGTGATCCACTCGGTTCGGCCGAGAGATTACTCATGCACGGTGGACTTAAAATATGCTTATTTGCATATCAGCATTCTGAGCAGCCAAAGAAAATTCCTACGTTTTGCATTCGAGAATACCGCCTACGAATTTCTGGCCCTCCCCTTCGGGCTCTCGTCCGCCCCCCGGATATTCACAAAATGCCTAGAAGCGGCCCTGGTCCCCATGAGGGCCCAGGGTGTCCGAGTCCTGGACTATCTGGATGATCTGCTCATTTTAGCGGACTCCAAGGAGCAGGCAGAGTCTCACACAGCTCGAGTCGTGTCACACCTGCTGGCTCTAGGCTTCGTGATAAACTCAGAGAAAAGCCGTCTAACCCCGTCCAAAGTCACTGTTTTCCTAGGACTAAAGACAGACTCCGTTCTGTACAGAGCAAGGCTCTCAGAGAAACGGGTTGCAGACCTCCAACTCTGCCTGGCGCATTTCCAACTAGGCAAAAATGTGTCCCTCAGGCTTTGTCAGAGACTACTAGGCCTCTTGGCAATGGGGATTGTGTCTATCCCTCTGGCTCTATTACGCATGTGCCATTTTCAGATGTGGCTCCACAGGCAGCAATGTGCCCCCCCTGCGATGAACGAGGGGGATGAAAGTCAACTCAGACTGCTTGGAAGCCTCACAGCCGTGGAGAAACCCTGCAGTGTTCACCACAGGCGTCTCTCTGGGCAGAGCGTTATCTCGGGTCCTGATCACAACAGACGCCTCAAAGACAGGATGGGGGAGGGGGTCTCTGCCGGAACCAGCACGCACAGGGGGTCTGGTCCCAGCAAGAGGCCCGGCTCCACATAAATTATCTGAAATTTTCAGCTTTTTTTCTCTCACTGAAACACTTCCACAGCAGGGGTCTGTTCACACACCAACAGGGAGGGGGGACACATTCCCCAGCTCTCCTGAGGCTGACATAGGCTCTGCTCGAGTGGTGTAGCTCACGGGTCCTGTCCCTCAGGGCAACTCATGTACCAGGGGAGTTGAACTATGGGGTGGATGCACTCTTGAGGGGTGCCTCCCTTCCCACAGAGTGGCACCTGTATCCACGCATCGTGAACCAGATCTGTGCATCGTATAGGGAAGCAGACGTAGATCTCTTCGCTTGCAGAGAAAACACTCATTGTGTCCTGTGCCAATCCATACTGAACTCAAACGCTCCGTTGGGGATGGATGCGCTCGCGCACGAGTGACCAGTGAGGAAACGTTACTACACCTTCCCCCTTGTTCCTCTGATCCAGGCGACGCTGGAGCGTGTCCGCATGGGGGCTCTCTCACTGATCCTGGTGGCCCCCAGGTGGCCAAAGAAAGCCTGGTTTGCAGAAGTGATCTCACTCCTAGCAGGAACACTGTGGCAGCTGCTCCCACACAGGGACCTACTGACTCAGGCCCATGGGCAAGTCTGGCATCCTCGCCCGTCCCTGTGGCAGCTATGGGTGTAGCTGCTGAGAGGGACCGGCTGATGGCCTCTGGTCTGCCAAGTAACGTGATAAACACGATACAGGTAGTACAAGCACTGTCTACACAGACACTCTACACACAGAAGTGGCATATTTTTGAGATCTTGTGCCTAGAAAGGAATATAAATCCTTATTCCTGTAACCTAGCTCAGCTTCTCACCTTCCTCCAGGAGCTGCTGGAGAAGGGCCGCACCTTTTCCACCATAAAGTTCTTCCTGTCCGCCATCTCGGCATGCCACGAGAGGTGGGGAGGCAAATCTCCTAGTGCCCACCCTCTCATGATCTGGTTCATGAGGGGTGTGCTGAGGAAAAGGTCCCCAAGAAGAGTTCTGGTCCCCTAGTGGGACCTGTCCCTCGTGTTGGATACACTCTGTGACCCTCCATTCGAGCCTCTTCAGAGCATTAAGATGGACTTATTGTCTTAAAAGACAGCATTACTCCTGGCTCTGTGCTCAGCCAAACGCGTGAGTGACCTCCACGCGTTATCCGTGCACCCAATGTGCACCCAGTTCGCACAAGATGGGTCAAAGGTCATCCTATGTCCAAACCCTGCATTTGTACTAAAGGTCCCAACTTTGTCTTACAAAAGTCTGGGTTTTGAACTATCAGCTTTCCCTCCACCCCCTTTCTGAATGCAGAACAGAGACGTCTAAATGTGCTCTGCCCTGTCAGGATCTTGAGTGTATACATGGAGAGGACCAGCAGTTGGTGAAAAACAGAACAGCTGTTCATATGTTTTGCTAAACCCACCGCAGGCAGGGCCCTGTCAAAACAGCGTCTCTCACACTGGGTGACAGAGGCCATTTCCAGGGCATACAGCAGTAAAGGTCAGCAGGTGCCCAGTGGGGTACACGCTCACTCGACTCGAGGCCTAGCCACTTCCTGGGCCTTATTCAGAGGTGTTTCAGTCGCAGATATCTGTGCAGCTACAAACTGGTCATCTCCAAACACGTTTGTGAAACATTACAGCCTTGACGTCACTGTGCGTGACGTAACCCAAGCTGTTCTCTCTACCACAGGGATCTGAACGGCTAACGCCTGTGGCTTAAGGCTAAAAAGTTTGCATAAGCATGCACTTCCGGGACGTGACTATATATTCCCATGTTATCTGTTGCACCGAGTGGACTGACTGATAGGGAACTGGAGGTTATGCACCATAACCAATGTTCCCTGAAGGAAGGGAACAAGGTGCAACACATTTTGGCCCCTCCAATGCCCAAGCTCGGTAAAGTGCGTGTAGAGGACGTTCAGTGGCAGTCATGTCTCTTATACCCGGGGGGCGGAGCCCCCTGGGTGAAGCTGACGTCCATTTTTTGCCTTAAAAGGCTTGATTGTATTGCTTCAGGTGAACTGCGCGGGTTCCCATGTTATCTGTTGCACCTTGTTCCCTTCCTTCAGGGAACATTGGTTATGGTGCATAACCTCCAGTTGTTCGCCTCCCTTGATGATCCATTTCGTCTTCTGCCTTGTAATTTTTGTTAACTTAAAAATAATAATAATAAATAAAAAAGATACAGTACAGCTTTGCGTTGCTTTTGTAAGTCCAGCAGCTAGGAAAAAATAAAAATATAAATATCAAAGAAGCTTGACAGAATTGAATGGTAACTTTTGTACCTTTACAAATAAGTTCTATAAAGGATCGGTCCAACTTGCGCGTCACCTGCTGACTCCTGCTTCATTATGCCTGCCTTACACTCCATCACCTCAACCCTCCTGGGTGACCTTCCAGACAAACTGTACAAGCTGTTAACCTCAACTTCCCCTTAGGTGACTCTAGGATTCACCCAACTGATGGCGTCAAAAGCTTTCATAATGGGTGGTGGGGGGACACATTGGTGTTGGGTGTCTGGGGGTTCTCCCACAGATAATTTTGAATAAAGTAGATGCCATTTCCTGCATTGTGGTGTATTTTAACAAGTTGTTAAACATCTATGTTTGCCTACACAAGTAAACAACTCAACTATTTTAAAGAGCACGGCACTAGAAGCAACCTGACCAACAGCTCTCCTTGTGTGAATAGAGCACGCTCTGCTTCATTCACGCGTCCTAACCCCAGTCGACAACTAACGTAGCACTAAGCTAGCATGCGATAGAGTCACACCCTCCTCCCTCCTGCCCCGTCGACAAAACCCCCCAAAGACAAGTGCGCTCTGCCGAGGCAAGTGACCTAGAGGAAACACTGCATGCAGTGTGATGAGTTGTTGTAGGTAACCAGGAAAACCAGGAGTGGATTTTTAGTGGTTTGAGTATTCTCCTATTAATCTAGTGGAATGGGTTTGTTCACGTAGCAATCAAAACAGCGCTGGGTGAACTAATGATTTCATGGTAAACGTGTGTGTATATGTGTGTGTGTGTGTGTGTGTGGGGGGGGGGTGTCCAAATGAATTTTTTTTAATATGTGAGGAGGACACATCCCTTTCACATAGCCTATAATTAATGTGTTTAATGCGTGCTTCTGTTTCTGCGACTCGCTGAGTACAGTCACTTATCTCCTTTCTCATGCTGTCGATAGAGCCCAAGGCTTCATCAAATCTGGAGGAGAAATCCTTCTGCATTGAGCTAACAACAGACAGTATTTCATCCACCTTGCTGCTTTGAGACTTCGAGGTCTCCTCTCTGTCTGTGGCAGCCATCGGAGCTGAGCTTGAGCTAGCGTTAGCTTTCTGTGTTTCCCCTCAAAGATTATAGTCCGTTAGCTTCTGTTGTTTTGCTTTTCCACTTTCTTCTTGAGCCGCTTTTGCTGGTTTAGGCATTATTCCTGCCTCCTGCGTTCACTGGCGGTTCAGCACATTTTGAAAGGAAGGGCTTTTAGAGAAATTCTTTGGCAGGAACAGCAGAGCGATGAGAAACACGTCCTCTCACATGGCCACCATAACCGGAAGTCGATTCCCATTTTTAATCTAGAGCTATAATTCACTATAACTTTGAGACCATTAAAAGTTGAATTGTCAACCTGGCATTTGTATAAACTAGCTTGTGGCTAGCTTGGAAATAAATGAGCAAAATTAAAGAAACTTTGTATCATTGTAAACAATTAAGTATGGAGAATTTAAAAATAATGACTCCGTATTGAAGAAAACAAATCCTCACCGTCACTTTTTTTGCCAGCTCAGGTGACTTTTATTTAACTAAAACTTGAACAAAACAACAACAATGTCAAAATAGCCACAGTTAGTGCTTCAACAAGAAAAATAAAATGAAATAAGAAATTTTAAATATACTGATCATTGTAAAGTGTGAGGGTCTTGATAAAATCAGAAGTTTGAGCAGTTCCCCTTCAGTCGGTCACTGCAGTGCAACACAGAATATATGGGAATTGCGCCACGCGCTGTTCACCTGAAGCATTACAATCACGCCTTTTAAGGCAAGTGAGGCGTCTACGTCTCCAGAGGCCACGCCCCTCTGGAATAAAAACGGAGGACGCCTCACGTTCTGCCTCTTTGCGCACTTCACCTTCGCTTGAAGCTGAACTGTTCTGGATTTTTTCTTCGTGGGATCATTCTCTCCGGCTAAACTGCCCGACCAGAGGCGAGCACGCTCCCTACCCAGGGCGTCGCGAGAGAGCACCGTCCCGCGAACTGCTCGGTTTTCTAACCGAGCACCAGAAGAACCGCTGTTTTCACGGCTAGCTAGCTTCTGCTAACCTAGCCGCGCGCTCTCTAGTTAGCTTCGTCTAACGTGTTAGCTCCGTCTAACAGAGGCGCCTTCATCCAACAGCTCGACATAAAAAAGAAAGAAAAAGACAACTCGATGCCTTCCACCACCAGAATGGCTCCCGAGAAGGCTAAGAGGAAGTCAAAGCACTCGGGCAAGGCTTCAGGACCGGCTAGCCCCGGGTCACGGCCCTGCCCGAACGACTGCAGGTTCGTCATCGCCTCTTCAGATTCCCACGAGGCCTGCCCAGTGTGCCTGGGTATGGTTCACGCCAAGGCTGCTCTAACCAACCCGGACGCGTGCCCGCACTGCAGCCAGCTCCGTCTGGCTGTGAGGGAAAGGCGCGTGGAGCTCGTGGCGAAGACTCTGAGGATGGCAGGCGCGACGAAGGTACCGCTCCCACCCGAACCGCTAAGGCCCTCAGCAGAGCTCGAGGCCGACGCGATGGAGGGGACCTCGGCCCGGTCCTGGGGGAGCAGAGCGGACCTCGACGAGGAGATGGGGGACAGCTCGGCCCAGCTGAACTTCGACTCACGGGAGCTCTTCCAGTCGGACGAAGCGTCTCTCACAGCCTCGTGCGACGCGTCTGACGTCGACGGGGACCAGGGAGACTACGACGGGGCCTCCGTGGACTTTTCACAGGGAGTGACACCAGCTCCGGGCGAGGCGGACGGCTCCGGCACGGCCCTGCTCGAACTTTGCCGCAGGGCAGCTGAGACTCTGAAGGTGAGCTGGCCCGAACCCCCTCCGCGCCAACAACAGACCAGACTGGCTGGCAGCTACTTTCTGGGAAGGCAGCAGGCTCCTACGAGGCACAAAATGCCGTTGTTCCCGGACTTTGTGACTGAGCTGACCCGCTCATGGGCGGATCCGAAGTCTCCACTCTCCGTGCCTTTAGCCCAGTTCCTGGACATCGACAGCATGGAGGCGGCGGGCCTAGGCCGCATGCCACCGATGGATGAGACTTTGGCAGCGTATTTGGCGCCAAAAACGTCCAGCTCAAAGCCAACGCTCCCGAGTAAGCAGTGCCGCACGACTGCGGTCCAGCAGGAGAAGAGCTACCGGGCCCAGGGCCTCGCCGCACGTGCCCTCAACATGGCGTCGATGCTCCAGGCTTATCAGGCAGAGAAGCTGCAGGAGCTCCAACAGTCTACTTCAAAGAAGCAGGCGGCCGACGCGCTGGAGGAGACGCGCAGGACAGCAGATTTCATCCTCCGCCTGACGGGTGCAGCAGCCATCGCCCAGGGTAAGGCCATGGCTGAGCTGGTAGTGGCCCAGAGACATCTGTGGCTCACTTTGACCGAACTGCCCGAGAGCCAACGCTCCGCGTTCCTCCACCAAGCCGTGCAGCCCTCAGGTTTATTTGGAGGCGCCCTGGAGAAGATCCAGCAACGCTGCGACCAGAGGCGCAAGCAAGAGGAGGCCCTCCGTGAGGGTTTGCCCAGGAGGCAGTTTTCCAACCAGAGGGACTCCAGTGGGCACAGGAACGCGCCACAGAAACAGTACTTTCCCAAAAAACCCGCTCAGAAGAGGCAAAACCCAGACTCCGGAGAGCAAAGAACTCAATCCAACTCAGAGTCACGCGGCCGCGCACCGCAGGGTCAGTCCTGGTCCAAAAACAAGTTTGTCCCCAGGCAAGCTGGACAGTCCGGACAGTCTGGACAGCCTAGGACGTCCTCCTCGAGCAGGGATGGGAAGCAGAAGGTAGCCTAACTCCCCAGCTGCCTCTGACACAAACCAGGCATCTTCACCCCAGTGGAAAAAGAAGAGCCGACTGTTGTTCACCACAGACTGCGGTAAAAAGGCCCAGACTGATTGGTCATGTTTGTTCAACGCACAAAACACCTTTTTCCGTGTGTGTAGTAAAGAACAATTATTGTTTCCAAGCAATAAAGACCCAAAAGGTGAAAAGTGTCCTGTTTCACGAACCAGCACAAAAGCACCTCCTTTTTATGAAACCAGGGTCAATAAAGGGGTCACACAGTCGCTCAGCACGGTCTGTCGACTCCCCTATGAGACCGAGAGGAGCACTGGGCGACATGGGGCCACATTATGTGGAACATCCCTGTCGAATAAGCCCATTTCCACCATTGACACAGCACCCACTAGAGGGCGACAAAGGCCCTCAAGTGGAATCAAGCTCCCTGTCACACAGCGAGCACGTGATGCTCAGTCACCCTCCCCTCCTGAGTTCACCTCATATGCCTTCCAGGCTCGCCGCTCACGCGAGAGCGTGGGCAGCTTGCGAACCTTCGCGATGGGTGATGGAAGTTGTAGTTCGGGGATACAACTTGCAGTTCTGCAAACGTCCACAACCCTTTACCGGGGTGGTGACGTCATTGATATGTGCTGCTCGCGCCCAGACGCTGAGAGAAGAAATCAGCTCGCTTTTAAACAAGGGTGCAGTAAAAGTTGTCCCTCCTCAGGACGTGAACAGGGGACTGTACAGCAAGTACTTTGTCGTTCCAAAGAAAGGGGGCGCTCTCAGACCTATTTTAGATCTAAGACGTTTGAACAAGCGACTCAGATCTTTCAAATTCAAAATGTTGACGCTGAGACAGGTGATCCAGTCCGTGCGCCCGGGAGACTGGTTCTGCAGCGTGGATCTGAAAGATGCTTATCTGCACATCAGCATCCGGCCGAGCCACCGGAAGTTCCTACGCTTCGCCTTCGAGGACGTCGCGTACGAGTTCCAGGCTTTACCCTTCGGCCTCAGCACAGCTCCCCGCGTGTTTACAAAATGCCTGGAGGCGGCGCTGTCACCCATGAGGGCTCAGGGGGTCCGAGCGCTGGACTACATCGACGACGTGCTGATTCTGGGGAGCTCCAGAGAACAGGTGAAATTACACACAGAGCGTGTGATCTTACACCTAGAATCTTTGGGTTTTCTGATAAATTCAGAAAAAAGTCAGTTATCCCCATCACAGCAGATTATTTTCCTTGGTCTGGAGTTGAACTCTGTTCTGTACAGAGCGAGGTTGTCAGAAAAAAGAGTCTCAGACCTGCAGCACTGCTTAGCTCTGTTCAGACTGGGCAGTATTGTGACCCTAAAATGCTGCCAGCGTCTTCTGGGCCTCATGGCAGCAGGGCTCGTCGCTTTTCAACTCGGTCTGCTGAAAATGCGTGCTTTCCAGATTTGGGTGAGCAGGCAGCAGCGAGGCCCCGCCACCCTGGTACAAAGGATGTCGGTGGACCCAGCCTGTATGGAGGCTCTGCAGCCATGGAGGGACACCTCCATGATGAGCGAAGGTGTCCAGCTGGGCAGGGTGCTGTCCCGGGTGTTGGTTACGACGGACGCCTCAAAGTCAGGTTGGGGCGGTCTTTGTCAGAATCAACACACACGGGGTGTGTGGTCCCAAACGGAGGCCCAGTTGCACATAAACCAGCTCGAGCTGCTCGCTGTGTTCCTGTCACTAAAACATTTCCACAGGAGGGGTCTGATTTCAGGCCAACATGTTTTAATCAGATCGGACAACACCTGTGTGGTCTCCTATGTCAACAGGGAGGGGGGTACTCACTCCCTACCCCTCCTGAGGCTGACCCAGGAACTGTTAATGTGGTGCAGCTCGCGTCTCCTGTCACTCAGAGCGACGCACGTACCAGGAGAGCTGAACTACGGGGCGGATGCCCTGTCAAGAGGGGTGCCCCTCCACTCAGAGTGGCGCCTGCACCCTCGCATTGTGAACCAGATCTGGGCACAATACGGGAGAGCAGACGTCGATCTGTTCGCAACCAGGGAAAACGCCCACCTTGCTATGTTTCACTCCATACGGGGCGCAAACACATCTCTCGGGTCGGACGCGTTCGCTCACGAGTGGTCGGCGTCAAGGCGCTATTATGCCTTCCCCCCTGTAGCGTTAATTCAGCCAACGCTGGAGCGTGTGCGCAGGGGGGGCCTCTCTCTGATCCTGGTGGCCCCCAGGTGGCCGAAGAAGGCCTGGTTTGCAGAGCTGGTCTCACTGTTAGCAGGAGCACCTTGGCAGCTGCCCGCTCACAGAGACCTTCTATCACAGGCCCACGGGCAAATCTGGCACCCACGACCGAGCCTGTGGCAGTTGTGGGTCTGGCCGCTGAAAGGAACAAACTGATCAGCTTTGGTTTACCCAACAATGTGGTAAATACAATTCAGAACGCACGTGCTGTGTCCACCCAGACGCTTTACGCGCGAAAATGGCGTGTTTTTGAGATCTGGTGCGTGGAAAGGAATATTGTGCCATATTCCTGTAACATAGCACAGCTCCTCACCTTTCTACAGGACCTGCTGGATAAAGGCCGTTCCTTTTCCACCATTAAGGTCTTCTTGGCAGCTGTATCAGCTTGCCACGAGGGGTGGGGCGGCAAGTCTCCCGGCTCCCACCCTCTCGTGACCCAGTTCATGAGGGGGGTTATGAAGGTGAGGCCTCCAAGCAGGGTCCTGGCCCCACAGTGGGACTTAACTCTGGTCCTGGAGGCCCTCTGTGAGCCTCCTTTCGAGCCTCTGCAGAGCGTTAAGATTGATTTATTGTCTTATAAGACTGCTCTCCTCTTAGCTTTATGCTCTGCCAAACGTGTTGGGGACCTACACGCATTGTCAGTTCACCCATTATGCACTCAGTTCGCTCAGGACGGGTCAAAGGTCACTCTGCGACCAAACCCGGCTTATTCACCTAAGGTCCCAACTTTAAACTACAGGAGTTTGGACTTTGAATTGTCAGCTTTTCCTCCCCCTCCTGTTCTGTCCGCAGAACAGAGGCGTCTTAACGCAATCTGCCCTGTGCGGGCTCTGCGTTTTTACATGGAGAGAACTAGCAGCTGGCGAAAATCAAATCAGCTGTTTGTATGCTTCGCTGCTCCTGTCGCAGGCAAAGCACTGTCAAGGCAGCGCCTCTCCCATTGGGTGACAGAGGCCATTTCTAGAGCATACAGCAGCAAAGGTCAACAGGTGCCCAGTGGTGTACACGCTCACTCAACCCGTGGGCTAGCCACTTCCTGGGCTTTGTTTAAGGGAGTGTCATTAGCAGACATCTGCGCTGCTGCTAATTGGTCTTCTCCTAAC
>JBBPBX010008861.1:20796-40486 GCA_038048925.1 Garcialebias charrua
ATAGAATATATATACTGTATATATATTTATCATTCAACTATGTTCGTTTTTGCAAACAAAATGATAAATTAATGAAAATTCCTTCCAAACTGAGTCTAAAATTAAAAACCGCTTTTCTCTCTGAAAAATCAGACTACAAGCGAATGCAACATTTGTGACGTAGGAGAAAGAACGTCTTTAGAACGCCCCATATAAATATTCATGGCGAACAAGAAATAAAACAACAAAATTATCAATCTAAGTTAAGATTTGAGCTATTTGTCTTTAGTTTTGGAAGCAGGAAGTTAGATGAGCAGAAACAGCAGGTTCTAATTTAGGTCTGCACCGTATGTATTTGACTCTTACCTGTTCAGGAAGCAGGGAGCTCAGTCCGAGGGGAGGCAGCTTTATTTATTCCATTTTTGACGAAGGTCTTACATCTTTTGGGAAAGTGAAAAGGCTCACTTGTTCACTGATGATATTAGAACACCCAAATGCGACACACCGAACCGGCATTTTTTAAGTTTTACACAAAAAAAAGGCGATCTGGCAGAGAATGCGTTATGCGTTAATGGCAGACGAAGACTGAAGGTCCTGCTTCCTACGTCACAAATGTTGCATTCGCTTGTAGTCAGATTTTTCAGAGAGAAAAGCTGTTTTTAATTTTAGACTCAGTTTGGAAGGAATTTTCATTATTTTATCATTTTGTTTGCAAAAACAAACATAGTTGAATATATATATCTTCTATTATTTCATGCAAATTTGTAAGATGATTTCAGTGGACCTTTAAACATTACCATTTGCAACCATCAGAGTGCCCTCAAGCATTATTTTATTTATTTACCCTTTATTTAACCAGGTAGTCTCATTGAGCCACGAGAACTCATTTTCAAGAGAGACCTGTTAGGGAGCAGATGGTGGGGGTTGAGGGCCTTTCTCAGGGGCCCAGAGTGGGGTGAATGAGAGTGGAGACGGGTGTGGGTGTTTCACCTTTTCCACCCACATTTTTTACGTTGTCTGTACCAGGGCTCGAACCGGCGATCTTCCGATCACAGGTCCACCGCCTCTAACCTCTGCGCCTCCACTCCTCTATGGTAAGCCAAGTGTCTCATTGTTAGGTAAATAGGTAAAAGTGGCTATTAATGAGACACTTGGCTTGCCATACAAAGCCACATTCATCTCGGTCCAGAACTCGTGGAGCTAACGTCAAATCATCTGCATTTCGCCGCGACACCCAGATGAGATGATTGCAGCAGATTCGGATGTTGTCAGTCCATACAATGGGTGCTATCAACTGTTATCATCCCCATATGTAGTGGCAAAACTGTCACAATCTACCTCCTAGCATGTTTAAAAGAACGTTATCAGCGTTAAAATCGCTGTGAGTAGGCAGCAACCCGGAAGTGTTGTGTGTTTTTTTTTTTCAGTTTATGTAACCATTATGTAACCATTTTCCTAAACCTAACCTTAAACCTGACCCAGAGGACCAACCCTAAACCTAACCAAGACCCTAAACCTAACCCAAGACCCTTTACTCTAAACCTAACCACGTAGCTAAAGATGGAGCCTGCTGTCATTGATTGTAATGTGATAACGTACCTTTAAACCTCCTAGGAGGTACAGGAGGGGAATCTGACCGCTACGTATGGTTGATAACATCCGAAGCGGGTGATGATTGACCATTAAAGTGCATTATTTAAGGAAAAGTTCAGCTGAGACACACCTTTACTATAATACTGAGCAAAAAACTAATTGCTTTTAAGTGTTAACCTTGTTAAATTCTCGTTAAAGTCCTCCCGTGCATGCTCCCGCAGCCGCCATTGGCAGCCAATCGATTGCTGGTACAACACCGGCCCACGTTTCTGGGTTGTCAGTGGTGATGCATAATAGCTGTGACTTATATGGCAAAGCGACTTATTTAGGCTTTTTTTTTCCACTTTATTAGACATATTTGGACTGATGTGACTTATATGGCGGTGCGACGTGCACGGCGGAACTTACGGTACATGATTAAAGGCACATTAACTGACTCATTGCAAAATATTTGCACATTACTACAAATATAATTGATTTAGTCATATATTGAATTTTATGCAGGATTAAATCTTTTTAAATGCAACTATTCATTCTCACAGTAAACAAACCATTTCTTTTGGAACATATAGAATAATTATAGTTGTTTGCTGCAAAGTAAACCATCATTTATTTTTTAAATAGCAACAGGTTGTCTTTAAATTGTTATTTATGCAACATTATAATCTCAGCATTCAGTTTGTTGTTATGCAGAACTGGATAAAAACATGATTTATGCTGCTAACACTAAGATAAGTTCCAGATTTATTTTTTAACTCGTCAACTCTGGTCACGGTCAAAACAACAAACATTTGTAAACACCAGCAAGAAGTGAAAACGGTTACGTCATAACTTCTCAAAAACTTATAACAGATGGAAAAGGCTTTTATTTTCAGCTTGTTACATCAACTGTGGGGTTATATTTAATACTCCCCTTCAGAATAAATATTGCGCTCAGATGAATTCTGGTGGTTCGTGCACATTTCCTCACATGTTTACCCTGTTGTGCAAACAGGAAATTATTGTTGCACTCTTTATCTGTGTTTATGGATTAGCTGCTGGCTAACTTTTCAAAGAACTGAAAGTTAATAATCAAAGTAAAACAATTGTGAATGTATATTCATTGATTGCTTTTGCATAATCAAAGGATGTACAGAAGAGTTTCATTTAAATATGTCCAGTGGCTCATGAGATATTTTGCTGACAGACAAACACGTGTAAACAGACAATTACACAACTGTATCTCTTTCATGGCACAAGTAACAACATTGATCATTCTTACAACCGTTCCTCTAAACTGAGAAATCAAATTACAGGTAGTCCTCGACTTACAACCGCCTCGACTTACTTCGCTGTTACGACACACTTCCCATAAAAAATTTAAAAAAAAAAACATTATTTTGAATTTTTTTATTTTTAAGCCGATTTACGCAGTTTCCAGCAGTTTCCGGTTTCTGGTTTTCCTAGCTGCGGAGGCTACAGCTGCCCTGTACCATACTCTCTAAAAAAGCTAAGTCTGGTCCTCTGGACATTCAAAAAAACAAAACAAAACTTGTTGGAACAAGCTGGACAGGCAGCAGCTGCGGAAAAGTACCGGTAGCTGTTTTATGGACGGCGGTTTTACAATGTAAATGAATGGAGAATCCGGAGGAGGGACGGAGGAACGGAGGAAATGGCTTCACCAGCATTCCAGAGTAGAAAATTAACTCTTTTTTCCCTTCATTATGGCTCTAAATGTATGTGTTTTGATATTTCTGACTTACGCCGAAATTCGCTTTACGACGCAGCCCAGGAACGGATCTCCGTCGTAAGTCGAGGACTACCTGTAATGTGTTCTCCAAACTCTGATCACTTTTTCTGCTGTCTACTTCAGGTACGACACTGACTACTCTGCATTGCACCACACAATTGCACTTCAAATAAGCCAAATTACATAAAGTTTCTTTTTCCACCTGCTAATTGTTGTATTCAGGTGTTTCAGTCAGTGTCTGACCACAAATTTCATGGACAAGTGCAAACCCATGAGCCCATGGTGGACAACGTTTTGCTTCCAGCTTTGTGAAAACACTTTGGAGAAGACTGACACCCAGTGCAGAGAAGAACGACTGTAAAAAAAAAGAAGAATAAATGTATGGACTGTACTTATATAGCACCTTTCTATCTTATGAAGAGACTGTGCCTCATTTACCCATTCAGCACTCTACTAGATCCATTCACAGACTAATCAGAGCTTTATCACATTCATACACTGATGGGACACACATCGGAGGCAATGAGGGGTTCAGTGTCTAGCCCAGGGGACACTTCAACATAGGACTGCTGGTGGAATCGAACCTCCAACTCTTGCATTGGAGGACGACTGCTCTAACCACTCAGCCACAGCCGCCCCAATGAAATATATGATTGCCTTACACAGAGCCCTGGTCTCAACCGCATCGAGCAACTTTGGGAGGAACCAGATCAACGATTACAAGCCAGGCCTTCTTGTTTTTGGCTGTTTTAGCTGCAACAAGTGGTACAAGGTCCAATGTAAAAAAGTTAAGTCTGGTCCTTTGGACATTCAAAAAACAAAACAAAAATCGTAGAAAAGTTTCGTCTTCCATCCGAAAGACGTCCTCAGACTGAGTAATGGAGGACGAAACGTTGCTACAAATTTTGTTTTGTTTTGTCTTTCGAATGTCCAGAGGACCAGCCTTAACTTTTTTAGATTTTTCTACCTGGATTATTGAGCGTGCATCAGGATACAAGCAGCGGCGGCTCGCCACTAGAGGGCGCCAGGGTCTGGAACCTCTGCAGCTGCTCCACCATTTGAAGACTTAATTTTTTTTAAATAAAAATGAAATAATAAAATAAAAATATTTCGAAATATATGCATATATGTTTTTAGTTGTGTAGGATAAATATTTTATGAGTAATGATGAGTTATATTGTTTGTTTCAAAAAACGTTTTCTGATTGTGACGTACTTCCGGTTTTCTCTGGGCGCCGGCAGCTAAACCATTGACTCTCGTTATCAGTTGCACATGCGCAGTTATGTCCCATATTTACAAAACTATTGGAGTGTTCAGGGCGCAGTTTTCGCCGCCCTAGTGCCTGGACTCGTCTAACGTGAACGCTGCGTTTCGGCAGCGTGTTTCCGGTCTTTTATTTTTTTTTATTTTTTTCTGGGATTACAGAGACGTGCAGTGACTGAAGCAGGCTTGCTCAGGTATGTTTTAACTAATTTAAAGCCCTTTATTTAATATCTCTTTGCATTTCTGACTGATATGCCTCTCAGATATTAGATGGCTCTGTGAAAAAGCCTTCAGCTGACTGCAAATGGGAAGTGATGAGTTTGTTTTTTTCTTTGTTTGTTTGTTAGCATGCTAGCGCTAGCCGCCTGGTTATTGACTCTGAAGGCTACATTTATTTAAATTTGCTTATAAAAAATTATCAAATATTAATAATTGTATATACTAAATAAATGTCACTGGTGGTGTTATACTATTTCTTAACTCTGTATTGATCTGGAGAATGAAAACAAAGCCCTTTGCAAGTAACTAGCTCCTATTAACATTGAATTATTAAGTATTTATACAGATAAAAATGTGCCATGGAAGTACCCTGATGCATGCTCAATAATGCTCATGTTAAATAATGACGGTCAGTGTTATGACAGCCTGCAAACTCTCTTGTTCTACAGATAAAAAGCACAAATATAACTGTTATCCCTGTGTTTAGTGGGCTGGGCACCACAAGGTTAATAATAAAATAATCATATGTCTAATACTTATGTACTTATGTACTCTAATACTTAATACTAAGTCAGTCTTATTTATCGTATCACATTATATTATAACATTCATATATAATATCAAGTTGTTTTGTTTACTAGGTTGTTGAAATAACATAATCACAGTAAAATAGATCATTTTTCTTCCCCATAAATCAGTTATTTAAAATCTAATCTGGAATCATTCCTCCTTGTTAGACTTCAGTTGACCTGTTTAAGTTGGGCCCAAATTTGTTATTATCTTTTGATTTATTTTTCATTGAAATTTAATTATTTGTTAGTTTATTTTTGGAACTATTAAATTGAATTATTTGGTGGATTTTTGAACACCTTTGTCCTTATTTAAGTCTGGACCCTCACAATTCTATTTATATTATGAACTTGTATTACTAAAATAATTATAACAGAATATGATAGAAGTTGTCCAAAAATTGAAAAGTGGAAGCAGAACACTCCCATTCTCTTTTCACACTGATGCCTCAAACAAGGTGAAGATGAACCATGTTTTATTAATGATAGTTTTATACAAATGGATACACCTGATATATACAAATAAAAACATGAACAAACTTACTTTACAGTATACAAACATAATTATGCATGCTAAAAATTTAACAGTTTATGGCGCCCCCCCCATAAAAAAAAAATCACCAGTCGCCACTGGATACAAGGTCTAATGTTCTATGTCTAATGTTCTCTGGTGGCCAATGGTGGCCTTGGCTGGCATAGAATAATCTTTGTCCACCCCAATCATTTTGGGAAACTACAAAGCGTACTTTCCCAAAATGATTGGGGTACTGCACAGTCGCCCTTTGCTATATTGCGGTCCACATCTTGCAGCTTCACTGTATTGTGGCTTTTTAAAAATGTGTCTTTTATATTGTGTGTACTGTGCATGTTGTGCAGTACTGTACATTCATCACATCGTCATCATATTCATTGCCATCGCTGAAGTGTTTGAGCATACTAAGTGTTCCTAAGAGAGTGGGAAAGGTTTGTAGGAGTGTGGGAAGTGTTTATAAAGACTTAATCCTATATACAGTGGTGGGCAACGCTAATCAAAAAATTAGTTCCACAATATCTAAAACGCTTATTAATTTTTTTAGGTCCACAATTTCAAAAGCACAAATGTCTTGTGAAAATTAGGGGAAGCTAATCTAATCCGCTATTTATATTCGACAATTGGTAGCCGGCAGCGTTATGCAATATTTGCACTACACTGCCAACTGAAAAGTAACTAAAATGATCCTAAAAGGATGAAATTACAAAAATCAAAGGATTTATTTAATACTTTACGTACATATATTCTATTCGGCCACGAAATTAACAAAAAAGAGAATGATCTTTTAATCCCTAAAACCACTTTTAAATCTCAAATACACGGGTGTGTCGCCACCGCATTTATACATAAAAGTAACCAAAATACATAAAACTAACGACTCACCGTCGAGTGGTCGACACAAAACACACAATAAAATCCTCCGGCCGCGTTAATTTGGCTTGAAACAGCGGGGTTCTCTGCGGATTTATCCAAGAAACCCAGCACAACCAGCTAGCCACAGAATTAGCCCCCGAGTTCACCTCTGACCCGGAAGATGTCAAGATGGAATAGTCCATTTTTAATAGGGGGATAAAGAAATGAGTACAATTAATGGACTAAGTTTTCCCTCGCCCGGACGCGGGTCACCGGGGCCCCACTCTGGAGCCAGGCCCGGAGGTGGGGCACGCTGGCGAGCGCCTGGTGGCCGGGCTTTTACCCATGGAGCCCGGCCGGGCACAGCCCGAAGAGGAGACGTGGGTCCCCCTTCCCATGGGCTCACCACCTGTGGGAGGGGCCAAAGGGGTCGGGTGCAATGTGAGATGGGTGGTGGCCGAGGGCGGGGACCCTGGCGGTCTGATCCTCGGCTACAGAAGCTGGCCATTGGGACATGGAATGTCACCTCTCTGGTGGGGAAGGAGCCTGAGCTAGTGTGTGAGGTTGAGAGGTTCCGACTAGAAATAGTCGGACTCACCTCAACGCATGGCTCTGGCTCTGGAACCAGTTTCCTTGAGAGGGGTTGGACACTCTTCCACTCTGGAGTTGCCCCTGGTGAGAGGCGCCGAGCAGGAGTGGGCATACTGGTTGCCCCCCATCTTGGTGCCTGTACGTTGGGGTTCACCCCGGTGAACGAGAGGGTAGCCTCCCTTCGCCTACGTGTGGGGGGACGGGCTCTGACTGTTGTTTGTGCCTATGCACCAAACGGCAGCTCAGACTACCCACCCTTTTTGGAGTCCTTGGAGGGGGTATTGGAGAGTGCGCCTCCTGGGGACTCCCTTGTTCTACTGGGGGACTTCAACGCTCACGTGGGCAATGACAGTGAGACCTGGAGGGGTGTGGTTGGGAGGAACGGCCCCCCTGATCTGAACCAGAGTGGTGTTCTGTTATTGGACTTCTGTGCTCGTCATGGATTGTCCATAACGAACACCATGTTTAAGCATAAGGGTGTCCATATGTGCTCTTGGCACCAGGACACCCTAGGTCGCAGTTCGATGATCGACTTTGTTGTCGTCTCATCTGATCTGCGGCCGCATGTCTTGGACACTCGGGTGAGGAGAGGGGCGGAGCTGTCAACTGACCACTACCTGGTGGTGAGTTGGCTCCGATGGTGGGGGAGGATGCCGGTCAGACCTGGCAGACCCAAACGTATTGTGAGGGTCTGCTGGGAACGTCTGGCAGAGTCTCCCGTAAGACGGAGCTTTAACTCCCACCTCCGGGAGAGCTTTGAACACGTTCCAAGGGAGGCGGGGGACATGGAGTCCGAGTGGGCCGTGTTCCGCGCCTCTATTGTCGAGGCAGCTTATCGGAGCTGTGGCCGCAAGGTTGTTGGTGCCTGTCGTGGTGGCAACCCTCGAACCCGGTGGTGGACACCGGCAGTGAGGGATGCTGTCAGGCTGAAGAAGGAGTCCTATTGGGCCTTTTTGGCTTGTGGGACCCCGGAAGCAGCTGATAGGTACCGGCAGTCCAAGCGGCATGCGGCTCGGGTGGTTGCTGAGGCAAAAACTCGGGCGTGGGAGGAGTTCGGAGAGGCCATGGAGAATGACTTCCGTACGGCTTCGAGGCGATTCTGGTCCACCATCCGGCGTCTCAGGGGGGGAAAGAGGTACGAGACCAACACCATTTATGGTGGAGGTGGCGTGCTGCTGACCTCAACTCGGGATGTTGTGAGTCGGTGGGCGGAATACTTCGAAGACCTCCTCAATCCTACTGGCACGTCTTCCACTGAGGAAGCAGAGCCTGGGGACTTTGGGTCGGGTTCTCCGATCTCTGGTGCTGAGGTCGCCGAGGTGGTTAAAAAGCTCCGCGGTGGCAAGGCTCCGGGGGTGGATGAGATTCGCCCGGAGTTCCTTAGGGCTCTGGATGTTGTAGGGTTGTGTTGGCTTACGCGACTCTGCAATATCGCGTGGACATCGGGGGCAGTTCCCTTGGATTGGCAGACTGGGGTGGTGGTTCCCCTATTTAAAAAGGGGGACCGTAGGGTGTGTTCCAACTATAGGGGGATCACACTCTTAAGCCTCCCTGGTAAGGTCTATTCAGGGGTTCTGGAGAGGAGGGTCCGTCGGATAGTCGAACCTCGGATTCAGGAGGAGCAGTGTGGTTTTCGTCCTGGTCGTGGAACACTGGACCAGCTCTACACCCTCAGCAGGGTCCTGGAGGGTGCGTGGGAGTTTGCCCAACCAGTTTACATGTGCTTTGTGGACTTGGAGAAGGCATTCGACCGCGTCCCTCGGGGGGTTCTGTGGGGGGTACTCCGGGAGTATGGGGTACCAGGCCCTTTGATAAGGGCTGTTAGGTCCCTGTACGACCGGTGTCAGAGCTTGGTCCGCATTGCCGGCAGTAAGTCAGGCTCGTTTCCGGTGAGAGTTGGACTCCGCCAAGGTTGCCCTTTGTCACCGATTCTGTTCATAACTTTTATGGACAGAATTTCTAGGCGCAGCCAAGGTGTTGAGAGGATCCGTTTTGGTGACCTTAGAATCGCTTCTCTGTTTTTTGCAGATGATGTGGTCCTACTGGCTTCATCAGTTCGTGATTTACAACTTTCACTGGAGCGGTTTGCAGCCGAGTGTGATGCGGCCGGGATGAGGATCAGTTCCTCCAAATCCGAGGCCATGGTCTTGAGCCGGAAAAGGGTAGCATGCCCTCTCCGGGTCGGGGAGGAGGTCCTGCCCCAAGTGGAGGAGTTTAAGTATCTCGGGATCTTGTTCACGAATGAGGGAAAACTGGAGCGTGAGATCGATAGGCGGATAGGTGCAGCGTCCGCAGTGAAGCGGGCGCTGTACCGGTCTGTCGTGGTGAAGAGAGAGCTGAGTCAAAAGGCAAAGCTCTCAATTTACCGATCGATCTACGTTCCCACCCTCATCTATGGTCATGAGCTTTGGGTTATGACCGAAAGAACAAGATCTCGGATACAAGCGGCTGAAATGAGTTTTCTCCGCAGGGTGGCTGGACTCTCCCTTAGAGATAGGGTGAGAAGCTCAGTCATCCGGGAGGGACTCGGAGTAGAGCCGCTGCTTCTCCACATCGAGAGGAGCCAGTTGAGGTGGCTCGGGCATCTGGTTAGGATGCCTCCTGGACGCCTCCCTGGTGAGGTGTTCCGGGCATGTCCCACCGGGAGGAGACCCAGAGGAAGACCCAGGACGCGCTGGAGGGACTATGTTTCTCGGCTGGCCTGGGAACGCCTTGGGATTCCCCCGGAGGAGCTGCTCCAAGTGGCTGGGGAGAGGGAAGTCTGGGCCTCCCTACTTAGGCTGCTACCCCCGCGACCCGACCCCGGATAAGCGGAAGAAGATGGATGGATGGATGGATGGATGGATAAAGAAATCGACCGGTTTTTGTATTGCGTATTTAATGATCGTTTTCATCGTAACTATAATTATTTTTATGTTAAATGTACATTAACAAGCAGGATCAATGTTAGGGATGTAGGTGACTGGCCGGGGCCGCGTGCCCCTGCTGATTGGGATCCCCAGGCAACGGCATCATTTGCCTACATGGTAGATCCGAGTCTGTTCTCCGCTCTGCTCCCTCCCCCTCCAACCCTCCCTCCTCTCTGCTCTTTACGGTGGGGAAAAAGGTAAAACAAGCAGCTAAGGAGCCAGCATGAGAGCTTGTAAATAAGTTTATTGGTTTTTACTGATAGATAATTAGTTACTAGCGGTACTATCCCAACTGCTCCCCGGCGCGCATGCTATAGCTGCCCAATGCCCCACCTGGTGGTGATAGGGTTAAATGCAGAGTCAAATTTCGTCTTGTATGGAAACATACACAGATGACAAAAATGTGACATTATTATTATTATTATTATTATTATTATTATTAAATAAAAATAGCACAAATCCGCTTATGAATTATAAAAGTTAGTCAAACCACAAAAACGCTGCCAAAAAGTTTAGGTCCGCTGTAAGCGGATTAGTGCTTTAGCGCTCTCTAGCGGTCTGTGCCCACCTTTGCTTTTATGTATAAATGCGGTGGCGACACACCCGTGTATTTGAGATTTATAAGTGGTTTTAGGGATTAAAAGATCATTCTCTTTTTTGTTAATTTCGTGGCCGAATAGAATATATGTACGTAAAGTATTAAATAAATCCTTTGATTTTTGTAATTTCATCCTTTTAGGATCATTTTAGTTACTTTTCAGTTGGCAATGTAGTGCAAATATTGCATAACGCTGCCGGCTACCAATTGTCGAATATAAATAGCGGATTAGATTAGCTTCCCCTAATTTTCATAAGACATTTGTGCTTTTGAAATTGTGGACCTAAAAAAATTAATAAGCGTTTTAGAAATTGTGGAACTAATTTTTTGATTAGCGTTGCCCACCACTGCATCTAGGTGTAATGTCACTATCAAAAAGTAGGTGTTCATGTCAAAATCCAGGATGGCCGCCAAATAACACAATAAATATAATACTGCTACTTCGTGGATTTTCACCAACCGCGGGGGTCTCTGGAACGTGACCCCTGCAATAGGTGAGGGGTCACTTTGTATATGATGGGTGCAGTGGGGATTTTTGATCAAGGTTTATGCTCATCACTAACTAATGTTAAATTAATGTTGAACCAGAGGATTCGTTTCTCAGAGAGGAGCTGATTTGATCCTGCATGTGCAGCTGGGTGAGGCTGAGGTCATCAGGGCCTGCCTCTGAGCCAAGGACTGATAAGCGTGTGTAAAAACAAAAAAAACAATTCTCTCTCACCGCCTGGTGCAGATTCTCGTGAACGGGCTCCAGTAATGTAGAACTTTTATGTAAACCTGTGAGTGAAAGTCTGTTCTTGCAAGTAAAACCGGTTCAAATGTCTTCTTGTGTCCTCGAGTGTGGCTTCCTTGAGTAAAGATGAAAAGAGCGTATTTTTATCTACCGTATTTTCCGGCCGATAAGTCGCACCGCCCTATAAGTTGCATTGTCCAATTATGTCCAATAAATTGGACAAATCCATAAACATGTCGCACCACTGTATAAGTCGCATCTATTATGCGTCACTGCTGACACGTCGCACATGTTACGCATCACCGCTGACAACCCGAAATGTGGGCCGGAGGTTTGCCCTGCTGCAAATGGCTGCCACACGGAAGGACTTTAACAAGATTAACACGGTAAAAACAATTATTTGTTAGGTGAAAATTATAGCAAAGATGTGTCTTAGCTGAACTTTTCCTTAATAAATGCACATAATTGTCAAATCAGCTTGATTTAAAAAGTAGTTTCGCTACGTGCACCCGCACAGGTGGGACCGCTACATTTTCTTTAAAATTTAGCAAGATAAACACTTAAAAATATATATTTGTTGGCTGACATTATAGCAAAAGTGTTTCTGAGCTTAACCTTTCCTTAATAAATTCACGTAATGGTCAAATCTGCTGGATTTAAATTGTTTCGCTTTGACATCTTCCAAATGGTCACGCGCTGCGAAAATAAATTATAAATAAATCTAATTTTAGCTCAAACATCTCCTACAGCTAATATGTTGTAAATATCCATCCAGTGATTACTTTCTGTGTTTCATCAAAATCTGTCCTGTGGTTCTTGAGCTATTTTGCATTGCTAACAGTAAACAACTGAGCTAACAGTAGTTCATACCTCCAGAGCAGGAGGCCGTGCTGCGACAGAGTGAGGCCGACCAGAGAAGGCTTCCTTCGGACACATGAGCTGGGAACAGTCGGTGGACCCTAGCGGCTGAAAGTGATACTGCACTTTCTTTTTTTTTTTGCCAAAATGAAAAACTGTCATATCTCAGTCAAAAAATTGTCTAAAAATATGGGAAAAAATCCATAAATATGTCGCTTCGCCCCATAAGTCACAGGGCATGCAAATTAGGCAAAAAGGTGCAACTTTTATGCCAGAAAATACGGTAACAGTTGCCGTTATGGATTTTCTTGTGGCAACCCAGTTTTCATAGTGACGTTTCGTACGTCTAGCTGCAGCCACACACCAACATGGAAGTTGGTACGTCTCTTACATTTTAAAGTGAGACTAAACCCAGGTTGAGACGGTAACTCCTCCTTCCAAAATCTCCCTGAAAATGGGCGTGTCGAGAGACAAGGAAGGGTGGAGGTAGAGTTGTGCTTTTGTTCACGCCTCCACCTGCAACAACCTAAAACAAATTAAACCTCTAGCCAACAACATACACCAAGCAACAACAAAGAATAAACATGTAGATGTATTTATCTATTCCACCCATTCCATCCAAAACCAAAGGCCTAAAACAATGAAAATGAAAATAAAAATAAAACCGCTTGTCAGGAGTGAAATGCAGCACTTCCATATAAGGTATGCACTTCTCATCTCTGCAGGGGATTGGCTCTGCTTGAACCACCTGTGTGACATCACACATGAGCAGACATGTCACACATGAGCGTTTGCACAAATAAGAAAATTAAGGTGTAATCCACCAGTTCAACCCATAGAACTACCGTAAACACATTTTTAGACCAAATATTGCCAAATATTGCCAATTTACACAGATATGCACAATTATGTGAGAATAAACACAGCCATAGTGCTAGATAACATTTTAAACACATTCTAGGGAGTTTATCAGCTAAAAAAAGTTAATTTTGGGTTTAGTCGCATTTTAAGTTGTCCAGCTCACAACCTGCACGGACTGACGGGTCACTGACCCTGTTCTCTCATCGACTGGCGACAAAAACGGAACCAGCTCTGTGCAGCCAGATGTGACTAAATCTATTGTGTCTATTCTTTAATGCTGCTTGATAATAAAAAAAACTGATTTAATAACGTAGTGGTTATCTATACTGGCCAAGAGAAAGTGGACGGCGGAGGTATTTGACTTAAGGTGGTATACAAACAAATTAACCAGCTCATGACATTTTCTGTTTTGATAATTTCATTGAATCCAACCATAATTTATTTCTGATAACCAAAATATTTCACCGACAAATCAAGGCTCCTCATAATATTCAAAAACAGCTGAATTAAACAAACCTGTTTCCTTGAATGATCCAAATAAATATTTTACAGGTATTTACACCTAATTCAATTTTTTTTAAATAAATATTACCATAAATTATTCGTTTGCTCAAATAAACTTTATTTTTTCTTCTTCAATTGTTTAATTTTAAAGTGTCAAGATTTATGAAAAAGCAGAACGGTGGCGCAACTGGTAGAGCTGCTGCCTCTCAGCGAGAAGGTTGCCGGTTCAAATCCCGGTCCGGGGGCCTTTCTGGGTGGAGTTTGCATGTTCTCTCTGTGCATGCGTGGGTTTCCTCCGGGTACTCCAGTTTCCTCCTACAGACAAAAAACATGCATGTTAGGCTGATTGGTGACTCTAAATTGTTTGTCCCATTTGTCTCTATGTGTCCCTGTGATGGACTGGAGACCTGTCCGGGGTGTACCCCACCCCTTGCACTGTGATTGCTGGACATGGGCACCAGCGACCCCCGTGACCCAAAATGGAAGAAGCGGGTAAAAGATAATGGATGGATGGATTTATGAAAAGTATGTTACAAATATGATAACCATGTGTTCTGATGTGAGGACACAGAAAAAATCTTGACAGTCCACTTGGCTGAAACTCCGGAGTCTGACACACTTATTACTAAGAAATTATGAACTGGCTTCAGATCTGAAATCTAATTTGGAAAGAGACTGCACTCTCTGGACCTCTTCCCATCAAAGAGACTTTTTAATTTCAAACTTTTAAGATGATTTCTCTCTTTTTCTCGGCACCAAGCCTGAGCTGCTGTAGCTGGATTTCATTGGAAGAAAAAGCAAAAAAGCGATATTTCGTCACTGAGGATGTGTTTTATAGATTAGGATGGTTTAACCAACAGGTCAGGTTGTTGTTGCAGTGAAGTAGTGAATGTATTTATTAAATAACTGCAGTACATTCATGTAAAACCTCGCCAGCAATAGGATAATTCTTCAGTTCTTTCTTTTAAAAAACAATTCATCCCCAAACATTGAAGTTTCTTTTCATGCGTATCAGTCAGACTCATCTAATCACAGAGCAAATTAATGAAAGATTATTATTCAAGACAGATTTATGCTGCCCTATGTTCAGGATGTAATATAGATCATATAATTACCGGTAAAGATGAAATAAAACTGGCCAAGTTTATTGGATTTTAGTTGAGATAAGTAAAAACTAACATAAACATTTTTTTAATGGTCTTTTGTGAAAAGACAGTGAGTCCTAGTTTTTCTGCCATAATCACTTTCCTCACAGCTGGTTGTCATCCAATCATCTACCTATCCAGACCTGCACCTAATCCTGATGACTTCTCTGCTGGACGCCTATACCCCTGTATTACTGTACATCCGACGCTGGAAAATTATGAATCCCTGCGTAACTTAAGTGACAACCGAAACAAATTCTCTTGTGATTATTGTACTAACCGCCAAGGTTGCACTTTTAATCACGTCTCTGTTTTTTGCAGATGATGTGGTCCTATTGGCTTCATCAGGTCGTGATCTACAACTTTCACTGGAGCGGTTTGCAGCCGAGTGTGACGTGGCCGGGATGAGGATCAGTTCCTCCAAATCCGAGGCCATGGTCTTGAGCCAGAAAAGGGTAGAGTGCCCTCTCCGGGTCGGGGAGGAGGTCCTGCCCCAAGTGGAGGAGTTTAAGTATCTCGGGGTCTTGTTCACGAATGAGGGAAAACTGGAGCGTGAGATCGATAGGCGGATAGGTGCAGCGTCCGCAGTGAAGCGGGCGCTGTACCGGTCTGTCGTGGTGAAGAGAGAGCTGAGTCAAAAGGCAAAGCTCTCAATTTACCGATCGATCTACGTTCCCACCCTCATCTATGGTCATGAGCTTTGGGTTGTGACCGAAAGAACGAGATCTCGGATACAAGCGGCTGAAATGAGTTTTCTCCGCAGGGTGTCTGGACTCTCCCTTAGAGATAGGGTGAGAAGCTCAGTCATCCGGGAGGGACTCGGAGTAGAGCCGCTGCTTCTCCACATCGAGAGGAGCCAGTTGAGGTGGCTCGGGCATCTGGTTAGGATGCCTCCTGGACGCCTCCCTGGTGAGGTGTTCCGGGCATGTCCCACCGGGAGGAGACCCAGAGGAAGACCCAGGACGCGCTGGAGGGACTATGTTTCTCGGCTGGCCTGGGAACGCCTTGGGATTTCCCCAGAGGAGCTGCTCCAAGTGGCAGGGGAGAGGGAAGGCTGGGCCTCCTTACTTAAGCCTGGTTTATACTTCTTGTCTTACGTCTTTTACCCCCCGTTGAGTGCCCAGCGATGACGTAATTGCGTGTGTGTCACCGACCGCATTTGATTGTTTATACTTTAAAAAGACTGGGCGATACATTATGATCCCTCCCTCTTCCCTCCCACTGCATACGTCACACGCACTCCCACCGGACCGCCTCAGCGATTTTCTCTTCAAAACTATTCATGTCAAAGCAAAAACAAAAACTGGCTTCTGGAAAGCCGTTTTCGCACTGCACAGCCCTCCCCTGAATGAAATTCAGCTCGCGCTGAAAGGCGGAAATGCTCTGATGGGTACACGCTTCGTGTTATTTACTCATTCATTCAACCTTTATTTAGTCCTTTATTTACGTTCTGAAATAAGCTGATTTGTAATCAATTGTTTGAAAAAATGTAACTCAGAAGCACTAATATATATATATATTCAGCTAACACTTTTTTTTTTTGGTGTTTCTGTAATTATAGTTTAATGAAATTCAGCTCGCGCTGAAAGGCGGAAATGCTCTGATGGGTACGCGCTTCGTGTTATCTACTCATTCATTCAATCTTTATTTAGTCCTTTATTTACGTTCTGAAATAAGCTGATTTGTAATCAGTTGTTTAAAAAAAATGTAACTCAGAAGCACTAATATATATACAGCAAACCCCCTACTTACGACTCCATCGACCTACGAACAACGGGACCTACGAACGTATCATATTTAATAAAAATATGAAATTACTGTATTAAAAAAAATATATATATATATATATATTTTTTTGTGTTTAAATGTTCTTAATTTCATGTGTACATCACTTTGTTGCAGCTGTGGTTGTTTTAAAGGCTTTATAAATAATAATTATGATAAAAAAGATCATTTCTGATCATTTTTGAGCAATCTTGGGCAACAGGAAGTAGGTCTTCAGTTTACACGGTCACAAATTAATGTAGAACACCGGACGCCATTTTAGGTTCAGTCACTGGGGTCTCCGGTCACAAATTAATGTAGAACACCGGACGCCATTTTAGGTTAGCTGCCCGGGAGCCGGCCGAAGACTGGTGACCAGGATGGCTTCATATGGATTAATTACGAGCTGGAAACGTCTCTGTGAACTTTGTGGATGTCTCAGGCAGCAGCGGATTTATCGCTGATCGTGCCAGGCCGCCGCGCGAACACCTCCGGCCAGGCTCTGGCCTGGCTAGCTCCAGAAGCTAACACGGGAGCTAACACGGGAGCCGGCCGAAGACTGGTGACCAGGATGGCTTCATATGGATTAATTACGAGCTGGAAACGTCTCTGTGAACTTTGTGGATGTCTCAGGCAGCAGCAGCAGCTGCAGATTGATCGCGCCGCCGCTCCAACACCAGCTCATGGCTTGGCTAGCAGAAGCTAGCCAGCTAGCTAACACAGGTCTGGAGCAGCTGCGGTGGTTCACTGGCCGGCCGCCGCGCTGCTCGGCCCGACAACAATCAACGCATGGCAACCTAAGATGTCGGCTTTGACCATCTCAAAGTAAGAAAATATATTTTTATTTATTCTGTAAATGTGAATAGCAATGTTTAACATTACAGTACACTACTGTACATGCTTAAATGTGTGCGCGCGCTCCGTTAGCATGATAATTAAAAAAAAAATAATTTTCACCCCCTAGCTACGGCAGAATCGAGCTGCGAACCGTTCTTATCTCCCTAACTCGTTCGTACCTCGGGGGTCACCTGTATATTCAGCTAACACTTTTTTTGGGGTGTTTCTGTAGTTATATTTTAATGAAATTCAGCTCGCGCTGAAAGGCGCAAACAAAAAACGCCCACAAATTTTGAACCAATCACACGCTGCGAGCCGCATTGTCCGCGTCTCGCAGTTCTTACTGGAGGCCAAGACTGCTATCACCGGGGGATCGCAGCGGGAGTGCAGACGGAAGTTGCGCAACCTTTTATCACTCAACGGGGGGTAAAAGACGTAAGACAAGAAGTATAAACCAGGCTTTAGGCTGCTACCCCCGCGACCTGACCCCAGATAAACAGAAGAAAATGGATGGATGGATGGATAGATGGATGGATGGATGGACTAGCCTCAACTCTTCTTGTGACTTCCAAGTCCTGCTCCTCCGTGTCTCCCGAATTCTCCTCGTGGCCTCGCCCTGTTGTCATCCTGTTCCTGCAAACGCCAAATCATCAGCCTGGACCAAACACCCTCTACCTGTCTCTCCAACGTTACTCACCTTTCTGGATCACGTCTTCACCTGCATCTGGAAACCTATAGGACCACATCTCACCCCCCTCTAACGCAACCTGCAAACAACCAGAGCAAGACAAATATCAAACTGTTTCCTACCATCAAATATCTTGTGAACAACCCGGACTTACCTTCTCCCACGTTTCCCTTGCAGCAACAAACTCTTCAAATCACTTTGTAAATAAATGCTTGAAGTTTGTCTTATCAGTCTGCTGCTTTGGGGTCATAAAACCAAACATCATGTTAAAGAGATAAATCCCTGACTGAGTCATAACGTTTTAAAAAATGTGTAATTTGTGAACGATCAAACAAGAATGCTAAAATGTCTTTATCCTCTTATTTGCAGCTTGGCAGAACAAAAAAAAAATCACCACATCACTTAAACACTAAATATAGATTCTACGAAAGATATTGACTTTTGTATTGCTTGAGGATGCATTGATTTTTTTTGTGTGTCTTTGTGTTTTCCTCAGACACTGAAAAGAAGCAAAGCAGCTGAAAATGGACGTCCAGTCTCTTCCACAGTGAAAAGACCCATAATCTGGCAGGACGGAGTCGGAGCTGCGACACGGACCTGTTGAGCGACTTCTTCCTCCGTCCTGCACAGCTGCTGCGAGGAGGACACTCGTTGCTCGCAGAGACGGTTTTGATCTTTTTTGCTTTGGCATCCGCTTCCTCCATCTACAAAGGCCATGAAAGAGAATGAGTAATTCATCTATCTGCGCTTTTTGCAAGTGCGTGCGTGCTTGACCTATTTCTGCAGCGCTGACACGAGGTTGGCATTTCTGCTTGCCAGGATAAACGCAGACAGTCGCTGTTTGAACAGCTAATGTTTTAGTTCAGATAATTTTTTTTTTTTTATAGAACTCCATGCTGAGCAGCCAAATGAAGTTTCATGCAGTTTAGGTACCGTATTTTCCGCCTGATAACTTGCACCTTTCTATGAGTCGCTTTGTCCAATTATTGGCAATAAATTGGAAAAATCCATAAACATGTCGCACCTTTATTTAAGTCGCATCTATTATGCATCACTGCTACGCAACGCGTCAGCGCGTCATTTGCCCTGCTGAAAATGGCGGCCACAGAAGCATGCACGGAAGAACTTTTAACAAGATTAACACGGTAAAAACAATTATTTGTCTGCTGAAAATTATAGCAAAGATCTGTCTAAGCTTAACCGTTCCTTAATAAATTCACGTAATGTCAAATCTGCTGGATTTAAATTGTTTCGCTTTGACGTCTTCCAAACGGTCACGCGCGCTGCGAAAATAAATTATAAATAAATCGAATTTTAGCTCAAACAACTCCAACAGCTAACAGTTTGTAAATGACCATCAAGTACTTGTTTTCTGTAAGTTTAAAGAAAATCTGCGGTGTGGTCTATGAGCTATTTTGGTAAATAGTAGCCGGAAAAACAACGAAGCTAGCCACGACACATTTACG
>JBBPBX010008861.1:40787-61440 GCA_038048925.1 Garcialebias charrua
TAATAGGAAGACAATTCTCTGCATTTGTGTGGGCAGAATGGTCTCAGCTAGCCTTATGTTGGAAATATGTTGGACTTTACTCCAAGCTTTGCATTTAATCTGGAAACTAAACACGACATCAGCTCATCACTCCCCATCTGTTTGGACGACGAACATGAAGACCCCATCAGGATCCCACCAGCTGAACACTCCTCATTACAGACCTCAAGGCCTCGAATCGATCCCTCATTATAATATTTATTGTAAATACTGTATGTTACACTGAGAGCGAGGTGTCATTCATAACGCTGACAGCAGTGACTGATGGACTGCTGTTATCCAAGGGTACATGTGAGGGAATACTGAGCAGGTGCTGCCGGGGCTGAGCGCAGAGGAACCCTGGGAGAGGGGAGCATACTGTAGCTCAGGTTTCTCTGACAGGAGGAAGCATGGAGGGGTGTATTTGGTGTGTAAGTATGTGAAGGGAGTGGTGGTCAGGCCCCAAAATAAGCAGCGTGCTTTGCACGTGGTGGCAGGGGCTCAGAGCTGTGGTCGGACCCCCGAGTCAGTACCGTTCTTCACTTCATAACCTGGAGACGTCTGGACGCCAAGCATGGGCAGAGGGGTGAGTTCTCCCTTTTGTTTCAGTGTACTGGACTAAAGCTTTTATTTCTGAGCTGGATGGAGGAGCAATGTGCAGACACAAATAAATCGTTGGTACCCTTACAGTTCATTGATACAGTTCATTGATACAGTTCATTGAAACAATGCTTCGTTGTAAACTAGGGGTGCAGGAAAAAAATGTGCTTTTTTAAGTTACTGAATTTAATGCATTCCTGTATTATTTGTTCCTTTTTTTGGTATAAATCTCAAACGATGCAAAAAATTTGATACAATAAGGAACCTATAAATATATATTCAATATATTCAAAACAGTGCAGCAAGGATTTTATTGAGAGCTCGTAAATTTGAACATATTACACCCATTCTCCATAACCTCCATTGGCTTCCTGTCACCTACAGAATTCAGTACAAAACTGCTCTCATTACACACCAATGCTTACACGGAACTTCACCTGACTATCTAAAGGACATTCTTGCACCATATTCATCCACCCGGTCTCTACGATCACAGAACAGTAATCTACTTCACATTCCACGAACCAAATTAAGGACCATGGGAGACAGGGCATTCTGTGTGGCTGCCCCCCGCCTATGGAACTCCCTCCCTGACTGCCTGAGAGCTCCACAGTCACTGGTTGACTTTAAAAGCGGTTTAAAGACTTTTCTTTTTAAGCAAGCCTATTCTGCCTCCGCATGATTTTATCTTTGATCTTGGTTGATATTATTATTGATTTTATTTGATTTTATCACTTGTTTTATTGTTGTAGCACTTTGAGATTTTTATTAATGAAAAGTGCGGTATAAATTGAATTTATTATTATTATTATTATTATTAAAATTATTGTTATAAATTAATTTTCCATTTGTTTACATTGTTGTTTATTCTTTTCAGCTTGTCAGTTACAAAAGTGAAACTAAATTTATGACCATTTTAATAGAAAAATCGTTTCTGAATCAAAAATCGTTTCTGAATCGAAGAATCAATTTTGAATCGAATCGTGACACCAAAAATCTGAATCGAATCGATATGCACTGAGCGATTTGCACCCCTATTGTAAACGGTGATCCAGTTCAAAGCAATTGTTCAATGTACATATGTTTGGCTTTGAGATGGAGTAAGCAACAATATGAAAAGATTACCGTATTTTCCGGTGTATAGGTCGCACCTTTTAATGTTTTTTTTCAAGGCCTGCGACCTATATATGGCTTGTTATCACTTTCGGTGAAACAATTTTTAAATCCAGCTCATTTCACAATTACGTTCATTTATTAAGGAAAAGTTCAGCTCAGACATATATTTGCTATAATTTTTATCAAACAAATAATTGTTTTTAAGTGTTAATCTTCTTAAAAGCCTTGCTGTGCGCTCCTGTGGCAGACATTTGCAGCAGAGCTAAACGTAGGTGCGACCTATACACCAGTGCGACCTATCTAGGGATTTTTCCAATCTATTGGTGATAATTGGACAATGCGACCTATACACAGGTGCGACCTATACACCAGAAAATACTGTAGTTGTTTATTTTACAATAAATTGCTGAAACAGTGTGAACAGATATGTAAAGAGACCTGTATTAATCTTTACACTATACGTTTGAAACTAAGCATCACAGGTGCCTTCAAGCTTTTCATCGGCCATTCAGCCTATTTATAGAAACCAAACTTGCCACTGGGTAGTTTGGGATGACTGTGTGACCGCACTGCACGTGGAGCAGAGAACGTAAAGGCAAGTGCTGACTGACGAGCTCAGAGAGAAGATTGTAGATATCCACATTACAAGTTTAACAAGACGAACTCCAAGCAGCTTCAAGTTCAAGTGACCTCAGCTGACAAGATTATTAAAAAGTACAATGTTTACGGGACTGTAACAAACCTTCCAGGATATGGGCGCAAGAGGAAATGCGATCAGATGGATGGTGCGAATGATAAATAAATGAAAAACAAAGGAGAGCTTTGTAGTTTAAAAGTAAGGTTTTGAATTCAATTCTGGACTTGACAGAGAGCCAGTGGAGAGAAGCTAAAACTGGAGAGATATGATCTTCTCCCACTAACTCCTGTTAAGACTCTGGCAGCAGCATTTTGAATCAACTGAAGATGTTTTAAAGAAGGTGTTGGACACCCAGATAACAAACCATTGCAATAGTCCAGTCTAGATGTGACGAATGCATGAACCAGTTTTTCTGCATCATTTTTAGATAAGATGTTTCTAATTTTAGTGATATTACGCATGTGGAAGAAGGAGGTTCTAGTAACGTTTTTAATGTGGGGGATAAAAGACATGTTCTGATCAAAAATAACACCAAGATTTTTAACATTAGAGCTGGAGGCCAGATTAATGCCATCCAAGGAGGGCGAAAGACTGAAAAATGTATTCCTAAGATGTTCAGGTCACAAAAACTAAAATCTCACTCTTGTCTGCGTTCAAAAGCAGAAATTTTAGGGTCATCCAGGTTTTTATGTCTTTAAGACATGCTTGTAGTCTGAGTAGCTGATTCGTTGGGTTTCATGGACAAATATAACTGTATCATCAGCATAACAATGAAAATGTATCCCTTGTTGTTTAACATTACCTAATGGAAGCATATAGAAGTTAAAGAGTATTGGTCCGAGCACTGAACCTTGAGGAACTCCACGACTAACTTTGGTGTATGATGATATTGACAAGCCTCAAAGTTTTTTGGACTGATGAGACAGAAATAAAGCTTTTTGTCTCCAGTCACAGTTGTATTTGTTACAGTAGAAGGGTACCAATCAATTTTTATGTGCCTGTACATTGTGTACTGTGTGTAAACAGGTTTGGAGGACCTACGGTTTGTGACCTTCTTTAGACAATAGCATCTCAAGATGATGGCTGTCCTCCTCGATAGGTTTGGTTCCTGGTTTATCAGTGTTATTTAGTCATGTTCCTTGCATTCTCTCCATCAGGCCCGTTCCATTTAGCTTTATGGGAGGACAGCCTGGTAATCTTCCTCACGCACAGTGGGGGGAAATTGCTATGCCAGGCACATTTCAGGCTCTCCGCAGACTCCTTGCTCCCTCTTTCGCTCTTTTTTTGATTAGTTTTCCACTGTGTCACTCACGTGCACACCCTTCTCCTCACATACTCTCAGTGTACCCCCCCCCCCCCTTCACTGACATGCACACATGCAGCTGAGCGGAGACTGACAGCAGCAGATGATTTCCATGATGCACAGTTCGTCTACACGCTCTCCCTGTCACAAACAAGGAACCCGTACGACGACAAAACAAAAAATCTGCATATTCAGGGAACGTTTTGCCAGCAGGCCGAAATGAACCAGCAAGTCCATTGTGTTGTAATACGCTGCTCTGAATGTAAATGTCCTGCAACCACACAACTCTTACACCTCTGTTTTCCCACAGTGGGGTGCTGAAAATGGAGGCAAGAAGAAAAAGAAGGACAGGGACTTGGACGAGCTGAAGAAGGAGGTGTCCTTGGTGAGGAATAAAACAAGCCGTCCTTGTTTCTACCCACACTCCCTTTTCTGCACAGTGATTGATTTCATTGCTGCTTTTTCCAAATGATCTCCAAATAGCATTACGCTGGAGACTCTGGGTTATTTAACAAGGCTGTAAATGAAAACGGTGGCCCGTAAACAAAATGGCAATCCAACCTGTAGTCAGCTGCAGAGGAGCTTGAAGGTTTTCTTCTAAATGCTCAGCCTCCCCGCTGCTCTTCTTTGTACTCGGAAAGACTGAATAATTTGTGGGCCACCAACTTTCTGCGTTGTTCTTGTTTGAGGTGCTGTCAAAATGCCACAGAGCCATGCCCACGAAAACTGGGTTAAATTCTGCTGCTCCCATCGTGAGTGATGCAGTCGCTCTTGTCGATTAGAACGTAGGCCTGCACGTATTCTCGCCACAGTGTACTTCATGTACTTCTTCATTTAGTGATTTACTTTTTCGTCCTTACGCGGAAATCCTTTTAATCACCTCCGGACCATGGTTAATCGATAGTGGGTGTAGCTCTATATAAACAAAATCTGTTTTCGAGGAACGCGGGAGCATTCAGTTGATTTGGACCAAATTACTTTCAGCCAGCTGAGGCTGCTGGAGAAAGTGATGGATCCTCTCTATCTGCTGGGAGGAAGGGGAAAAAAAGTAGCTTTCAGTTTGTTAGGAAGACACAGTCCTGAGAGATGATGGTTGGTTTCGTTCAGTGTCTTCACACACGAGACCCACAAAAACAGACACCATATTTTTCGGCCTAAAAGTTGCAGTTACTTGCATAAATTGCATGCCCTGTGAGTTATATGTCGAAGCGATGTATTTGGAGATTTTTTTCCTCATATTTATAAACCAATTTTTGGCTGAGATAGTGAACACTACCATTTTCAGCCACTAGATGGCACTCAAGTAGTATGGCATGCCGTTGTATCATGTAATAGGTAAAAGTGGCTTTTAATGACACAATCGGCTTGCCATAATCTCCCACCTTCGTCCAGCTTGCCTGGAGCAACCGTCAAATCAGCGTAATTTCGCTGCGCCGCCCCGGCGAAATGCAGCAAATTTAATCGTCAAAGTGCATTTATTAAGGAAAAGTTCAACTGAGACACACCTTTACTATAATGTTGAGCAAACACATAATTGTTTTAGGTGGTTATCTTGTTAAATTTTGAAGAAATGCAGAGCGAGTCGCCCTCTGTGCGTTCCTGTTTTCGCGCATCAGCTTTTGAAAAGGCAGCTGATTTGACCTTCAAAGTGCATTTATTAAGTAAACGTTGGACTGAGACACACCTTTTTTATAATATTGAGCAAACAAATAATTGTTTTTAAGTGTTAATCTTGTTAAATTCTTGTTAAAGTATTCCGTGCAGACGCCATTTGGCAGCCAATCGATTTTCGGCACGCCAGCCCATATTTCCGGGTTGTCAGCGGTGATGTGTAACAAACGCGACGTGTCAACGGTGGCACATAATAGATGCATTTCCCACTTTATTAGACGGATTTGGACTGATGCGACTTATAGGGCGGTGTGACGCGTACAGTGGAAAATACAGTTTATTTTAAAAGCTGTTTCTTCTGTGATTCCTTTTATTCTTTACGCAAAATAATTTAAACAGAAAAATGTGACACGTTTGAGCAATCATTTGCATTTCTTCAAAGACATAGAAAACCTTAAGTGAGGTTGTGTGGTTTAGTTGTGGGCTGCAAGTGTCTTACCTGCAGTAAGTAAGCATCGGAACAATCTGTGTTGGGAGAATCGGAAATAAATTGTCATGAATGAGTAACGCTAACGCCTGCTCAGAGCAGAGCCCATTCAAGAACAAGGTAATCATCTTAAACTACTCATACTCAAAACAACAATTCAAGACTATTTTTAAATGTTCACCTTTTGGCACGGTTGTACGAAACAGCTGTTTGTTTTATTACTATAGATCTGAAAACTTTCATGTTTTTTCTACTTTCTTTACTCTGATGGCAGTATTTTGACTCTGTAAACAACTTTTCTTTTGTACAACCTGGCTCCTAATTTTCTCCCAGGAAAAAGACAAGTTGTCCAAGGCTGCTGAAACCATAGACGTAAAAAAAAGATGGATAAAACGTCTCCATCTTTATTGTTGTTCCAAATTACGGTAAAACCATAATATCTGGTTTACAGGACATGAGTCAGAATCTTTGCTGTAGCACTTTGAGATTTTTATTAATGAAAAGTGCGGTATAAATTGAATTTATTATTATTATTATTATTAAAGAAAAGGGGCTTTAAGCCCCGCCTACTCCCNAGATAGTCCAGAAACCCAGAGTTCTGTGTTATATACCTGTCACTGCATTTACCACCATAAGCATCTGAAATAAACATGATTATTCCAGAGGGAGAAACAGCCAATAAATATTTCACAGTGTTATTTGCATGTATGATTCACTTCTGGAGTCCAAGTTTTTAGCTTTCTGCAAAACATGTTGCTTTAATTGTTTCACGGGGCAACCATAGAATAAGGTTGTTGGTTTGTTCTGACATTATGTCAATCCACATTCCAACAGTCATGCTGCATGTGACTGGTGGTGTTGAGCAGCTCCACACTCTCATCAAGCCCATCTGAAAGTAAAAGTACATTATACAAACATTAGGGTTCATTTATGAACACACACACACACACACCTATATTATATATATATATATATATATATATATATATATATTATATATATATATATAGATATATAGATAGATATGTATAAATAAACGCACACACAGCATACATATAGGTGCGTGTGTTTATTTGCCAGTTATGAACGAAAATATTAGTATCATTTAATCACTGACTACATAAAATCATAACACTAAAAGCTGTCTCTTAAATCATACCTGGTGTTCTCGATCCTCTGGAGGATACGGTGACTTTTTTCAGGTGGTTTCTCGTAGCCCAGCCACAAAGAAGGATGCGGGTTTTTCTTATCGGAGCATGTTCAACACACACTAGTTGCAGCCACAAATTCAGCTTCGTCTGATTATTCGTACAGCCACGAACAGCGCAACAGGTACCCGAGCTCCTCAAGACATCTTCGTGACAATATTAGCTCAAAATAACAGAAAACAGAACTTTAACAGAACTTCTACGATGCGCGCAGATTAGCAAGCAAACAACGAGGAGCCAATGCAAAAATTCTACTTCCGGGGTCAAACGGAAGTACGACACATTATCGCTTCTACAGTGACACCTCCAAGAATAAGGTGGATAAACCAATTTTTGGCTGAGATAGTGAACACTACCATTTTCAGCCACTAGATGGCACTCAAGTAGTATGGCATGCCGTTGTGTCATGTAATAGGTAAAAGTGGTTTTTAATTACGGAATTGGCTTGCCATAATCTCCCACCTTCGTCCAGCTTGCCTGGAGCAACCGTCAAATCAGCGTAATTTCGCTGCGCCGCCCCGGCAAAATGCAGCTAATTTAATAGTCAAAGTACATTTACAATATTAAGGAAAAGTTCAAACGAGACACACCTTTACTATAAAGTTGAGCAAACAAATAATTGTTTTAGGTGGTTATCTTGTTAAATTTTGAAGAAATGCAGAGCGAGTCGCCCTCTGTGCGTTCTTGTTTTCGCGCATCGGCTTTTGAAAAGGCAGCTTATTTGACCTTCAAAGTGCATTTATTAAGTAAAAGTTGGACTGAGACACACCTTTTTTATAATATTGAGCAAACAAATAATTGTTTTTAAGTGTTAATCTTGTTAAATTCTTATTAAAGTATTCCGTGCAGACGCCATTTGGCAGCAATCATTTGCATTACTTCAAAGACATAGAAAACCTTAAATGAGGTTGTGTGGTTTAGTTGTGGGCTGCAAGTGTCTTACCTGCAGTAAGTAAGCATCGGAACAATCTGTGTTGGGAGAATCGGAAATAAATTGTCATGAATGAGTAACGCTAACGCCTGCTCAGAGCAGAGCCCATTCAAGAACAAGGTAATCATCTTAAACTACTCATACTCAAAACAACAATTCAAGACTATTTTTAAATGTTCACCTTTTGGCACGGTTGTACGAAACAGCTGTTTGTTTTATTACTATAGATCTGAAAACATTCATGTTTTTCCTACTTTCTTTACTCTGGCTAAAATGTCATGTCACTGGTTTGTTAAGTTCACACAAAGTATTTTGACTCTGTAAACAACTTTTCTTTTGTACAACCTGGCTCCTAATTTTCTCCCAGGAAAAAGACAAGTTGTCCAAGGCTGCTGAAACCATAGACGTAAAAAAAAGATGGATAAAACGTCTCCATCTTTATTGTTGTTCCAAATTACGGTAAAACCATAATATCTGGTTTACAGGACATGAGTCAGAATCTTTGCTGTAAAGAAAAGGGGCTTTAAGCCCCGCCTACTCCCTTACAAAAACATGTTTTTTAAGCATCAAATTACTCATTGCAACTAAATATGAAAAACAATAATAATAATTAGAACAAACAGCTGCAACGTAGGAGAAAGAACTGATGCTAACAACTGGATCAAATATACTGTATTTGTACTGTGCTTTAATTATTTATTTATTTAATTTCATTTACCAGGAAGATATTTTTATTTTCTGTACATGGACTTAATCTTCTTCAGCAGTCGGTCTACAGGAGATATTCACCCTGTTCTGACTCATTAATCATGTACTACATGCTGTGTGTTCACCTATTGATAAGAAGAAATGAAGACAGCAAGACCTATTTGTTGGGAGTGGCCATTTTGGAAATTTGTAATTTAGTAAAAAAACATACTTTAAAAATCAAGTGTTCTCAGTTTTTAATACTCCTAGCATACAGAAGGTCGTTTGATTCTGAAAGAAATGTAAATTAATAATTTATGTACAATTAAGGAGCCAAAAACAACGTACCTTCAACGTATTTACAATCTGGGGGCTTTAAAAATGTCCAAATCATCTATCCAGCTGTTCATAGATTGGACCAGCTCTCCCAGTGATTTGTAATTATAAAAATTATTTGTGGTGTAAACACTGACACAGACCAGGTCTGCTAAAATGACTGGGAATGTCAGTGGAGGTAAGTATTACTCCAGGTCTCTGCTCCATTTATTTATTTATTTCAAACGGGCAACATTTCCAATTATACCGATTTTTTCCATGTAGTTTTTTTTTCTCACCTGGGAGAAGCTTATTAGGATACAGTCCACTTTATTTTGCCACTTTATTTTTTATTTTACGCAAGAAATCTCCTGAATTTCTTTTATTTTTTCTGAAGACAACAAACATGGCGGTCGAGACCGGAACGCCCCGACACGCCCCCGACACCCGCCCACACAGTGACGTGTGCTCCAAAGCTCTATTTGATGCTTTACTCCCGCCCACTCTGCCCCCCACAGCCAATCATAGTGTTGCATGAGTCTTTTCTTAACTGTCCCGCTGCCCGCAAGTCAAAATGACCTACGAGGCCTCAGTTTTGACACTGAGGTCTTTTTTACCTAAAGGCATCAGGAGGGTTAAGTGTGAAATAACTATATGTTGGAAAAATTACATACGGCAGCAAGGTAACCATCAACAAGAGTTCACATCCAAAAAACATCTGAGTTGTATATTTTTTATATCTTTAGTTTGTAGCAGGTCACTTTTGTAAATGAGTCCACGAGGCTCAATGAGATTTACCTGACTAAATACATGTAAAGGTTGAATGAATATTTTTTATAAATCCCATTTATTTTCATGAAGTGGGTGTGGCTTAAAACTCGTACTTGGAGTTACCTTATGGGGACACCAGTTTCCTCTCTGTCTTCAACTTCTATGTTCCAAGTTAATGTCTAGATTCTATTAACAGTCAGTGTTTTTGCTTTAATTTTAACATAATTTTTTTGTGTTTAATGAAATTTAATGTAAATGATTGAAAGTAGTGGGACTAGTGCAGGGTTATTCAACAAAACTGCTCAGGGGGGCCACAGGCTCAGGGGCCGGACATCCAGGTTAGTCTCATTGAGCCTCATTTACAAGAGATACTTGTTTATTGTTCAGTGACCTTGAGTGATTTGAAGGGTGCCTTTAAATGAAATGCATTATTTTAATTATTATATTAGGTTTCTCATGTTGAGCTCTCAGTCATTTTATGAATTAATTGCTTTTTTGTGCTGAATTTGATCATTTTAAACACTTAAAAAAAACGTTTAGTATTTTTTTACTTAGCTTGGAAACAAACATCATTCTGACAAAAAGAGAAACAAAATATGTTATTTGCCCAAAATGATAACCATCTGTGAAAACGCCAATAGACTGCCAAGAACAAAATGTCTCATTGACCCATTGTCCAGCTGTGCTTTCAGATAAACAAGTCCTTCTGTCTATGTGAATAAGTGAATGTCACTTTGGATTATTACGTTCAGATTATTTCCCGTTTTAAAACAGATCTGCGCCTCGGCTCTGTCCATGTTTGGTAAGTTTCAACACGAGTAGAAATGAGTCACCAAACGACATAAACATCTGTTTTTTTCTCTGCGTTCAGCTGCAAACAATTTTATTTGTATATTTTTGGATTGCTCACACGTTGACTTCTGGAGGAAATGAAGGTTACACCTTCAGCCCAATGAGATGCAGTGGGAGTGGACATCTTTGACCTCTCTGATCTGTCATGAGAAATAAATCATTTATAGGAATCCCCATGACCCGGTTGGGAACAGAGAATAAAGTATTTTTCACCCAGATGGACTGCAGCGGTGCAACGGCTGCAGCTATACATCATCTAAAATAACATTATTGATTCCTTCCAGGATGATGTTTAATTTTCTCTTTTATGATTTGCCGATTGCAGATTCTGTTTGAGCTTCACTGAAGCAAAAATGTTTGTCTTTGCAGGATGACCACAGAATATCTGTGGAAGATGTGGGAAACCGCTACGGAGTGGACCTCACACGGGTAATGGCAGACGCACGCAACTCCTTTCACTTACTCAAACGCACAACAAAGTCCTGCTTCGATATCCCACGCAGAGATGTAATCCAAGTCCTGGACTTTAGCTTCCAAACCGAGACCGTGCTTTCCTTTGGTCGACTCAGGCCAACCGCAGCGTGCTCGGCTCACCTTGACTCTTCTTCATCTCTAATCCCTTGCACACACACAAACAAACTTGCATTCTTTGATGCAAAATGAAAAGAAAATCCATTCAGTCCTAAACGCAGGCAGGTACAAACACACCACAACACATTTTTTGCTGTAAACACATTCGCTGCTTGCTGCAAAGGTGAACGTGTCGGCGTTGCAGGTGAAGTGAAGCAGATTTTATCTGGTTAGAATTAGCATGAAAAAAGCTCCAGAATGGTTCACAGTGCAAAACTATACCGTATGTTCCGGAATATAGGTTGCGGCTTTTTATCATTTTTGCATGCCCTGCGACCTATATTTAGGTGCGACCTATTTATGGCTTTTTATCACTTTCGGCGAAACAAATTTTAAAATCCAGCTCATTTCGCAATCACGTTCATTTATTAAGGAAAAGTTCAGCTCAGACACATATTTGCTATAATTTTTATCAAACAAATAGTTGTTTTTAAGTGTTAATCTTCTTAAAAGCCTTGCTGTGCGCGCTCCTGTGGCAGACATTTGCAGCAGAGCTAAACACGGTCCACATTTCCGGGTTGACTCAGCGGTGACGCGTCACGTCAGCGGTGGATGACGCGTTACGTTGGCGGTGACATAGGTGCAACCTATATTCAGGTGTCACCCGTATATGGATTTTTCCAAATTTTTGGCAATAATTGGACAATGCGACCTATATTCCGGTGCAACCTATATTCCGGAAAATACGGTATCCCAATCACTGAGTTGAGAATATAATGAAATAATAGCTTTTTCTATGAGTTACACCATGACATCTGACGAATCTGTTCAATAAAGTTCAAGCCAAGCCTTTTATAAGAGAGGAGTCACCCATTTTATTGTAGTTGTGGTGTTAAATGGGCCAAGCAGGAATATTTGATGTTCTGCAACTGTAGCAGTAAAATTGCCTTTAAGCGACGGCAGAAACTAGTAACCCATTGCAGGCAGACGTTTATTGCTAAAAACTGTTCTCCCTCAGGGCCTGAGCAACGCCAGGGCTGCAGAGATTCTGGCCAGGGACGGTCTGAACGCGCTGACTCCCCCACCCACCACCCCGGAGTGGGTCAAGTTCTGCCGCCAGCTGTTCGGGGGCTTCTCCATCCTGCTGTGGATCGGTGCTATTCTCTGCTTCCTGGCCTTCAGCATTCAGGCGGCCACAGAGGACGAGCTGGTCAACGACAATGTAAGAAAGTGCATCTGAAGTGCACACATTACAAACACACACAAACACAGAGGAGGGGGGGGGGAGACGCAGACGAACAATCACATTCATGTAAGAATTAATTCATTCAACCTTTATTTAGGCAGGTTAATCTCATTGAGCCCCGAAGACTTATTTACAAGAGAGACCTTTCTACAAACTAAAGAATGATGACAACAGTAGAATTTCCTTAAACAATCAACAATAGACAATCATAAGAGAGAAATACAGATTGTTTTAACAAGTTAAAACAAAGATATCAAAGTAGCAAAACAGACAGATTATAAGGTAGATGTAGAAAATCAAAAACAGGAACATGTCTGCATTGGTTTTTGCCAGGATTCCATCAGATTCATGTAAGAATGCAGGGTGGACGCTGAGCGCTGAATGACTTTGCTGGAATTTGTTAAAGAATTAACTTTTACCTCAGCTAGTTGAGGAGCTAAAATAATAATAAATAAATAAACAGTAGCTTAAAGCTAATATCAAAGTTGTCACTGAAAGATAAAACTATCAAAACCTTAGCTAGAATAGAATAGAATAGAATATACCTTTATTGGCATATTTGCACCAAGGTACAAAGTGTTGCAATTGGCGTGCGCACCATCCTAAGAGGGACGTACGCACGGAAAGCCACAGCAATAATTAAATCGCGCCGCCAACAATGAGATATGGAAAAAAGGAACATACAGTCGGATAATCATTGGTATTCAAAAAAGAATATCACATTTTGTCTTAGTCAGTCAGTCAGTCAGTCAGAGTACTTTTATTAACATTGCACAGGTTTTCACCAATACAGCGTGAATATGTACACACAGTCATCCTGAAGGGGGGGGTGAGTGTGTGAAGCTGCTGCCTAATTCAGACCACATGTGACGAATCACATTATGTTCTTCAGCGCGGCCTCTCTCATCCGTATCGGGATGAAGGTCAAAGGTGTGAAACAAGGAAAGTACCATAAGGGTCACAGCGTTGGTATAAAAAAAATGTATCACATTTTGTCTGCCAAGACACCACATGAGACAGTAACATTAGGACATTCTATGATAAAGTCAAAAAAACTCTACCAGCTCAGCACGGATAAAGACAAAGACATATTGCATGGTGGCGTAGCAGGGAGATAAGTCTGTAATCATTTCAGATAAGCACAGTCTGCAGATGGCCTCAGCTCGGCTCCATCTGAATGCACACAGAGACCTCTGGGAGGGGGGCAGCGACAGTTTTTCAACAGCTTCAGACTCCAGGAGAAGTTTGCAGTCAGCCTCTTTTCAAGGTTGCTTGAGTCCCGATTAGATTAGTTGCTTTATTTATTTTTCCAGGGCAGGCCACAGTGTACTCTAACTGCAGCCTTGAAGTCCAGGTGCCGTCTAGGTCCAAATCGCCGAATCATGTGAGGTTCCGAGCTACAAATCCCCATCTGCCCCCTGATGTAACCCGGTCGGCTGTAAACGAGTCCCAAAACGCACTGCAGGTCCGCGGCTGTCCACCACTGTTCCCATCGTGTGATTCAGCTCGAACAACAGCTGGGTCATTGAGGTCACAGCCCGGATCAAAGAATCTTGTTGAGCAGGAAGTTTCGCCAGCGCGTTGATCGCCGCGGTAGTCTTCCTCAGCTTCCAGTAGCAGAAACCTCCGCCTAAGCCAAAAATCAGAGCAGCTGCTACCAAAATTCCAATTATCCACAGATCTTCCACGTCTTCGACAGAAAGAACGGTCAGACACATTAACTTCCATTCTCCCCACGAGTCCATAATGTAGCCCACCGCATGCGTGTCGAGGGGGCACGCTGGCTCTCCTGGTCCGGAGCGCTTCGTGGAAAAAATTTTATCGATAGAGGAGACAGCCCACACAATTAAATCCATTTTCCAAATTGCTTCGAGTGAGCACTGAAGAGTTGCAGACGAGACAAAAATGCAAAAGCAGGGAGGAGGAAAACTTTAGGGAGGAGAGGAGCAGAAAGAGATGCGACCTGCTTCGCCAAGAGCCGGAAGTAGTAAAGTAAATCTGTGGGTAAAATCAACAAGATAGTTCTTACACTGCTGTGAATACACATTAAAAAAGTTAGCTAGTAGCTAAAAAGCTCTAATTCTCAAAACTGTAGCTAAAGGCTAAAACTAATAAAACCATAACTACAGTTGGCAAAACTGTAGTCAAAAACTACCAAAACTATAGCTAAAATGTTATATTAGCAAAACTGTAGCTAAAATAAAAAACTACCAAAACAATAGCTAAAATGTTACATTAGCAAAACAGTAGCTAAAAGCTAAAGGTATCAAAGCTATAGATTAAAGATAATTGTAGCAAAAACATAACTAAAAGCTAGTAATAACAAATGTGCAGTGATATATATAATTTCAGAAATATATGAGTGGCAGCACAGCAGCCCAGTGTTAGCTCTGTCACCAGATCACTGTCCTGCCTTTCTGCGTGGACTTTACACGTTCTCCATGTGGACACGTGGGTTTTAATTCCAGTTCTCCAGTTTCTTCTCACAGACCAAACACGTGCAGGTTAGTTTAACTCGAAACGCTCATTTCTTCCTATCGGTGAGTGAAAGAGTGAATGGTTGTTTGTTTTGTTTGTTTTTATGTGTCTCTCTGATGGCCTTGTGATGTGTCCACGATGTCCCCCGTCTCAGTGACTGATGGACATGGACACCAGCTCCCCATGACCCTGAAAAAAAGTAGTGGTTGAAACAAAATGGATGGACGGATGGATGGATGTGTGTATGGATGGATGGATGAATAGATGGATGGATGGATGGATGTATAGATGGATGGATTTATGGATGGATGGATGGATGGATGAATAGCTGGCTGGATGGCTGTATAGATTGATGGGTGTATTATGGGTGGATGGATGTGTGGACTGATAAATTTATTTATGGATGGATGGATGAATAGATTAATGGATTTAATGAATGGGTTCATTGATGGATGGATGTTAGATTGATGAACAGATGGATGGATGGATGGATGGATGGAAGGATGGATGGATTTATGTATGTATTTATGTATGGATGGATGTAAAGTTGAATGGATGGATGGATGGCTAGATGGGTGTATGTATGAATGGATGGATGAATGAATGCATTTATGGATGATGGATGGAGGAATAGATGGATGTATAGATGGATTAATGTATTCATGGATGGATGGATGTTGAATAGATTGATGAATGCATTTATGATGGATGGATGAATAGATAGATTGATAGATCTATAGATGTATGTATGTATGTATGTATGTATGTATGTATGTATGTATGTATGTATGTATGTATGTATGTATGTATGTATGTATGTATGTATGTATGTATGTATGTATGTATGTATGTATGTATGTATGTATGTATGTATGTATGTATGTATGTATGTATGTATGTATGTATGTATGTATGTATGTATGTATGTATGTATGTATGTATGTATGTATGTATGTATGTATGTATGTATGTATGTATGTATGTATGTATGTATGTATGTATGTATGTATGTATGTATGTATGTATGTATGTATGTATGTATGGATGGATGGATGGATGGATGGATGGATGGATGATGGATTTATGTATGTATGGATGATGTAAAGTTGAATGGATGGATGGATGGCTAGATGGGTGTATGTATGAATGGATGGATGAATTAATGCATTTATGGATGATGGATGGAGGAATAGATGGATGTATAGATGGATTAATGTATTCATGGATGGATGGATGTTGAATAGATTGATGAATGCATTTATGATGGATGGATGAAAAGATAGATGGATAGATCTATAGATGTATGTACAGAATGTATGTATGCATGTATGTATGGATGGATTTATGTATGCATATATGTATAGATGGATGGATGGATGTAAGGATGGATGGATGGATGAATGGATGGATGGATGGATTTATGGATGGATGGATGGATGGATTTTTGGATGGATGGATGAATAGATTGATGGATGGATCCATAGATATGTACATATCTATACTGTACATGTATGTATGTACTGTATATATGTATAGATGGATGTAAGGATGAATGGATGGATGGATGGATGGATGAATGGATGGATGGATTTATGGGCAGATGGATTTATGGGTGGATGGATGAATAGATGGATGGATTAATTTATGGATGGATGAATAGATGGATGGATGGATGGATGAATGAATGGATGAATGATGGATGGATGCTCCCATTAACAAAAGCACACAATAAGGTGGACTCGTTCTAGTCCCTTCAAAGTGAAGGAGAACCAAACCGATGATTTTCTGAACTGCTGCACTCGTTTCTTCCAAAAGAATCTAAAGACAAAGTTTGCAGGACGGAATTTCAAGCAGGCTGCGGAGACTCGCACTTGTTTTCAACCTTATATTTAATTCATGACAGGAGAACAACAAACCAAACGCTGCTTTCTAAAATATTTGCTCAACTGCATTTCAGCATCTGAACAGCAAATTATAAAACACCTGGAAGTTTCATCGTCTACACTTCACAAAACCATCAAATTCAGAAAATCCAGGTCATTTTTGTTCTACACGGGGCAGAGGTGAACATTTACACTGAAATATCTTAAAGCCGTCAAACGGCTCTGAACTCTACAAAAAATACAATTTATTAAAAAATATATCTAAACCTGAGATGAACTGAAATTTAGTCCAAAAATGTATTTATTCATCCATTTTGACTCGTTTCCTTATTGCTATAAGAAGATGGAAAAAAAAAATGCTGCTTATTGTCAGCAGAGTTTTAAAAACCACAAGTAAAGTAATTACTGAAAGTTTTTTTACTCTGCTTCTTCTTGAAAGGCTTTGCTTATAAGAACAAACCAAACCATACACTGCATGAACAGGATAACAGGAGTCCAGAAGCCACCTACCCTAATAAAACCATTTATTAATTTATGAAACACAAAATACAAATGCTCTGGAGCTGTGGAGAAATAAAAATCCCAAATTTTAGCAGTAGGGACACATCTGGATACAAACTGGTAGTAAAAGCTCATACAAAATACAGGTAGTCCTCGAATTACAGCGGTCTCGACTTACGACGATTCGACTTTACGAACGCGCTCCCATTAAAAAGCATTGTTCGAGTTACGCCGTTTATGCGCCTTTACAGCAGAAAATATGGTACCGAAACAAAACTTAGGGGAGCTTGAAACTTACAGGAGGGGGTTTCCACTGACGCGCTCAGTGGAAACTTACAGAGCAGGCAGACCTCTGGACCGCGTGTGGAAATACAGGAGGAGCAGAAGACAGCTGAGCAACGAGATAACATGCTAGCAACGAGCTAACATGCTAACAGATGTTGCTGTAAACGCTGTGGACCTCGTGAAGCAAGCTGCAGAGCTCGGAGGTGCACAAGCTAACATGCTAACAGACGGAGGAAGAAATGACTGCATGTGTGAGGTGCCGTTTGGACGTATTTTCGACTTACGGCGATTTTCGTGTCACGAACGGGCGCAGGAACGGAACTCGTTCATAAGTCGGGGACTACCTGTACTTGAAGACGTGAATTATGATTCATTTTAAATCATGTTTTTCCTTCGACACGCGTCATTAATGTTTCTTTTTCATGACTTTACCAACAACAAAAGCTTATTGAGGTTTTTCTGTTTAACATACAGTTAAAACAGGGAAGAGACTACGAGGAGAACTTCTTATTGAGACAATTATATATATATATTTTTTTTTTAATTTCTTAATAAAACCAGCTGGCTTTCAGTCTCATTCATTCATAAACTGTCCCCTTTAGCTCCCGCTTGGATGAATGTGACGTGGAGAAAACGGGCGCTGGCAACGTTCCTGGCATTAGCGTGGACAAATCCTCAGAGCCACCACAGGCCGAGTGGAGCCAAGCGTCGCCCGAGCTGCGCCTTATGGCTCGGAGTCATCACGCACTCATCGTTCAGCTCCCGTCAGCACTAAACCCCCTCAGAACGCACAGCAGATATGCACGCACATGATCAACCTTAAATCTCTCCGTTCGGTTCGGACGATGCTCTGGCGAGCTGCTGCAAAGCTCATTCTGCCTGCGTCTTTGGAACGTTGTAAAATGTACACGCGGTTATGTAAGATGAAAATCAGCACTGGCGGAGCATCACGCTCGGCTTTGTCAACTTCCTGTCAACACGCCGGGACAGGAAACGTACAGGCTGATAGGTGTTTTCATCTGAACCTTTAAATAAATAATTCACACAAGACAACAGGCGTGAGATTTTTGACTCTTTGCAAAGAGGGGAAATTCACTCTGACTAGATCAGAATGAACTCCAACTTCCTAAGATTTGAGTCCGTCTTTTATTCAAGCGAGTGACACAGAAAACAATATCAGCGAGGTCAACCACAGTTTCATCACATCTTCTCACATTTTGTTTTTAGTTTGTTCTGGGAAACCTAATCAGATAACTAATGTTTATCGTGCAGCATGACAGGTTTTGATCATCAGCTTTTGTGCACCTAGTAAAAAACTGGAATGAGGTCAGGTCATAATAAACCCTGTGAAACTCAGAACGCATGAGGAACTTAGTAAAGTTAAAGTTTAAGATGTTAAAATATAAGAGATTTAAAATATAAAGACTTTTAAATACCTCTAACACAGGCCTTAACATGAGTTTTATTGCAGTTTTATTTTTTTGTGTGTACAAATCGATAAAAGTGACTTGCAATATGGGGTTTGTAAAATAAAATGTTTACAACGCTTTTAGTTCAGATGTCAGTAGAAAAGAAAATGTTTTCATCAGGATCCTTGTCTGCTGAGGCATAAAGGGAACAGGTGGAAGATAACTTGGAGAGGTGGTTGAAAGAAGAGGAATGAAAGTCAGCTGCAGTAAGACAGAGTCCATGTGTGTGAATGACAGGGAGGAGGTGGAACAGTGAGGCTACAAGGAGGTGCAGGACTTCAAGTACAAGGATGTTAGAAATGCAGCTGCCAGGAAAAAGACAAAGAGAAGATGTATGGATGCAGTTAGAGAAGACATGGAGGTAGTTGGAGTGAGGACAGAGTGAGATGAAGGAGGATGACTCGCTGTGGAGACTCCCGAAGAGGGAAAAGCTGAAAGAAGAAGAAGAAAGATCGTCTGCTAAGGCATGAACTTCTATTAATTTCAGCAGAATACAGGAAACCCTCGACCTACGAATGAGTTCCGGACCTAAGGACCGTTCGCAGCTCGATTCTGCCGTAGCTCGGGGGTGAAAATAACGTCTTGTTCGTAGGTCCTGGTTTCGTTCGTACGTCGCGGAAATAACGCTAACGGAGCGCCGCACACACATTTATCGGCATGAGACTGAACAAGCGGACATACTGGGCCATAAACATGCACAGAACTTTATTTACAAACACTTATCTAACACATTACACCACACATTCATCCATAAACACACACAGTAACTGTACAGCATGTACAGTACAGTAGTGTGCAGTAATGTTAAACATTGCTATTCAGCACAGCACATTCAATACTGTAAAATTATTACAGAATAAAATAATTAATTAATACAGAATAAATAAAAATATAATTTCTTACTTTGAGATGGTCAAAGCCGACATCTTCAAAGTCAAAGTCAAAGTCAACTTTATTGTCAGATCTGCAATATGTACTGTACAGGACATACACAGGACCGAAATTGCGTTTCTCTCAGTCCCTCGGTGCAACAGTAAACATCTAAACATTGAAACACTGAAACATATAATAATAGACATAAGCATAAAATAGTAAAACTAACACTGTCCTGAGTTTTTTTTTGCATAGTGGTATAAGAGTATGAAAATTTACACCAACTCTAAAACTAAAACATTAAACATTTAATGAACATAATACTGGCCTGAGTTTTTGCATACTAGTATAAAAAAAGAGTATAAAAAGTATAACTAAAATAAACTAAGGGTTTCTAGCATTGACATTTGCAAAGTGGCAAAGCAGCGTATGAGTTAATGTACACAGTATATGTATGAGGTAGTAGTTGATGTTGTTATAGAGGCAAAAAGTGGCATATGCAGTAAGGCACATTGGGCATCCCTAAATAAGACCGTTCAGAGCACACTGTATATGTATCAGCAGTGGTGTAGATATTAGAGTAGTGTAAATGTAAACAGTAGTAATTACATGTAAGCAGTAGTAATAAAAGTAAACAGTATTAATAAATGTAAACAGAGAATGTAAACAGTATTATGATTATAGGCAGTGATGTAATACAAACATTAGTGCAAGTATGAGAAGTAGTGCAAACTGTATGAGCACATGACCGAGAGTTTAGTGAATAACCCGTTTGATGACACAGAGTCCAGTGTTAAAATCTTTGTGTTGTG
>JBBPBX010008862.1:12399-48148 GCA_038048925.1 Garcialebias charrua
AGATGGAGGATGATGACTTCTTATGGCGACACCTTTGAGTTGTAATGTAAGATGTTCATTGTTCATAATAGGCCTGTCAAGATAGCTAATTTCACTGGGCGATTAATTGTCTCAGAAATTATTGCGATAAACGATAATATTGTTTGAAATTTGACAGTAATTAGTAATTATTGTCAAATAAATAAAAAATGTTTAATTAGTTTTGCATGTAGAACCTTTTTTCAACCACAGGATGACAGTATAGACTGTTTGAACTGAAGGATGGTTAGCGAGGGAGCAAGCAGCGTGTCACTTTATGAAAAATGGGAGGGAGGCCCCTTGACGGGACATGGGCTGTCTCTCCTTTGTTTGCGGTTCTCAAAATCATAGACGCTCAGTGTGGTTCGAGCTCTTTAGCATAGCATTTTTCCACACAAAGCTTTTAATAAAAAAAAAAAAAAACTAAACAAGTTCACAGCTTCTTTTTGCAGAGAAAACCAACTTTTTACACGAAGGCACGAGTTTCAACCATGAATTTTGGAGCTTCGACAAGATAATAATATAATAATAATAAATTCAATTTATACCGCACTTTTCATTAATAAAAATCTCAAAGTGCTACAACAATAAAACAAGTGATAAAATCAAATAAAATCAATAATGATATCAACTAAGATTAAAGACAGAATAATGTGGAGGCAGAATAGGCCTGCTTAAAAAATAAAAAAATAAAAAAATAAAACAAGTGATAAAATCAAGTAAAATCAATAATACTATCAGCCAAGATCAAAGATAAAATCATGCGGAGGCAGAATAGGCTCGCTTAAAAAGAAAAGTCTTTAAACCGCTTTTAAAGTCAACCAGTGACTGTGGAGCTCTGAAGACAGAGGTTTTTTCCCTGAGGTTGGCTTGTTAGCTTAGCTCATAGCTTAGTTTCACAGCTTAGCTGCTTTTAGTGAATAGAGAAGAAAAGAAGAGAAACGATAAAGCCATTAAAGAAAATTTGATTTTATTTTATTTTGATTTGATGTTTATTCATTCATTTTAAAAGAACAATACAAGACAGTTTCATCAGATACAAGAATACAAGTAGGATAAAATGAAGGGAGCAGAAAGAAGATGAAATCTTATTATATCTGCCCCTTATTTCACAGTTTGTTCAACCAATGATAACCTTCAAACTACATCACAAAATGAATAATTCTACTTAATTTTTCTAACTGTAATATACAAACTACATCACAAAATGAATAGTTCTACTTAATTTTACTAACTGTAATACACAAACTACATCACAAAATGAATAATTCTACTTAATTTATCTAACTGTAATACACAAACTACATCACAAAATGAATAATTCTACTTAATTTTTCTAACTGTAATACACAAACTACATCATTCTAACTGTAATACACAAACTACATCAGAAAATGAATAATTCTACTTAATTTTTCTAACTGTAATACACAAACTACATCACAAAATGAATAATTCTATTTACACAAACACACTAAGTTACATCATATATAGTTTTTGAGCAAGTCCTTTTTGACCTTTTTCTTAAATGTATACATTGATTTTGCATTTTTAACATCACTCTCCAGAACATTCCACAATCGAACTCCCTGAATTGAGGTAGACCGTCCCTTTAAGCTGGTTCTGAATTGTGGTTTGATGAATATCTCTGTCCCTTTGAGATTGTAATAACTTTGTCTTTTTATAAAATGTCTTTGGATATTTAAAGGTAATGTGTTATTATGAGCCCTATACATAACTGATAAAATACTATATTCTACCAATTCCTGGAATTTCAATAAATTTAGCTGAAGAAACAAGGTGTTTGATGGGTGACTGAAATGTTTTCTGGTGATTACTCTTACAGCTCTCTTTTGTAAAATAAAAACAGGCTTTGTAATTGTTTTGCACGCTTTTCCCCAAACCTCAATACAATAGATTAAATGTGGAACAATGATTGTGTTATACAACATATACAGAGCTTTATCAATTAAAAAATCCCTGACTTTATACAGTACTGCAATTGATCTAGCTATTTTTGTTTTAATGGAATTTACATGATGTTTCCATGTCAGTTTGTCATCAATGATAACACCCAGAAACTTCACTTCACTCACTTTACAGATCACAACATCTTCAATTTCAAATGGATCGTCAACAATTCTCTTTTTGTTACTGAATATCATGTAATTAGTTTTATCTAAATTCAAAGATAATTTGTTTAATTTAAACCAAGTTTGTATTTTTATAAATTCTGTTTTCATCATATCCAAAATCTGTTTTATGTCTTTACCCGAACAGAAAAATGTGGTGTCATCGGCAAAAAGAACACATTTAAGAAGTCCTGACACATTTACCAAGTCATTCACATATAAAATAAATAACTTTGGTCCAAGCACAGAGCCCTGAGGAACTCCACAAGTGATATCACGGAGGTCAGATCTAACATCATTTATTTGCACAAACTGTTTCCTATCTTTCAAATAGCTAGATACCCACTGTAATGCTGGTCCTCTAATACCATATTTATTTAGTTTTTCAAGGAGAATGGTGTGGTCAATGGTATCAAATGCTTTTTTTAGATCAACAAAAACACTAACACAGTACTGTTTATGATCGACAGCATTAGTTATTTGTTCCATTAAATCCATGAGAGCCATTGATGTAGAGTTTTTTCCTCTAAACCCATACTGACTGCTACTTAAAATATTTTGTTTATCAATAAATTGATCCAATCTGGTCACAAATAGTTTTTCTAGAATTTTTGAGAACTGTGGTAACAAGGATATTGGCCTATAATTATTGAATACACATTTATCACCATTTTTAAAAAGAGGAATTACCTTTGCTACTTTCATGTTATCTGGAAATATTCCTGTTGAAAAAGATAAATTGCATATATATGTAAACGGTTCAATAACATAACTCATTATTTCTTTTACGAACATCATATCCATGTCCACCCAGTCTTTTGATCTCTTGTCTGAGAGATTTTTTACCATTTTCATAATTTCCTCTTTGTTAGTTCCATTAAGAAAAATACTGTTGGTGCAACTTTTAATTGAATGACACACATTATTATCTACTTTTGGTATTTTAGCTGCAAGGCTTGATCCAATATTTACAAAATATTGATTAAATTCATTTACGATATCATTCTCATCATGTATTTCTTTGTCATCTTTCACAAAATATTTTGCAATGTTCGTTTTCGCTTTATGACTTTTTAGAACATCATTTATAACTCGCCATGTTGTTTTAGTGTCACCATTACTCTTGTTTAATAAATCACTATAGTATTCTTTCTTGCATTTTCTTATAATCATTACCAATTTATTTTTATATTTTTTATATTTTTCTTCAGCTTGTTGTGTTCTCGTTTTTAAGAAACATGAATACAAGTAATTTTTTTTACAAGCATTTCTCAACCCTTTAGTCATCCAAGGTTGGTCGACAATATTTCTTTTTCTACGATTTCTTTGCACACAATTCTTTTCATACAGAGCTTCTAAAATATTCATAAATTCATCATATGATCTGTTGAATTTATGAATATTTTAGAAGCTCTGTATGAAAAGAATTGTGTGCAAAATTAGGTCAATAATTTTAACTTATCATACAATTAATTGATTTATTGTTTATCGCTATAGGCCTAGTTTATATATAACCTGCGAAAAGAATGCTATTTAAAAAAAAATTAAAAATTTAAATTCATTTTTAAAAATCCACAAACCACAAAGTTCTGTCACTGAAAGAGAAGAAGAAAACCCCAGAAATCACCATAAAAACATCTAGAGATTTGAACATTTTTGGTTAAAAATGAGACTTCTGCTTATCTAAACAAACAGCATGTCCAAGGATTCGCACACAGATGCAGACTCTTCATCATCGTAGCCATCACTACGATCAATTATTTAAAGGTTTATCAGTTGTTGTCTGACTGCACAGTTTCAAACACATGACACATTGTAAAAACAAAAAGCTGGTAAATCAATCAGATAAATATCTGCAGCCGCTCTGTCTGTCTGGACTATTGGCAAACCGATATGTCACACGCGTAGCTACTATTGAATTAAAGTTGGTTTGTTTCATTACTCAGGTCTTCTGGAGTCAACTACTATTAAACAAAAACATAAAAAAAAGTGAGGCTTGATTTATTTCATTGTGCGCCTCCTAACGTGGTGTGGTGAAGGATGGCGCTTTAAAGGGAAAGGCAGGTCAGATTGGATCAGAGCGAGACTATACGGTGATTGATCTTATAAAGGGGACATCTAAACAACCACAACATTGCCGCTGTGTTTTTAAGAAGTGGAGGCAGAGAGGGGGCGAGGGTGGACGTGCTCGTGAAATGTGCTTTTGGAGCCCTTTTCATATTAAAAGGTCCCTCAATTTCACAGCGCATTCTAAATCTCTCGAGTTGCTGACACTCTACTCACCCATTCGACTTGCTCTTTGAGTCAAACGCTGTATTTCTCCTCTCTACGGCCTGAAGAATGTCATGTAGCGGCTGAATGGAAGGCAGTTTAGTGCTGTAGAGGCGAAACCTGACCTGAAACCTTCCTGCAAATAAGATCACATTTGAACCATACACACCTGGCTCATATCTTATCGCTACAATTAGAATCTGATCAGCTAATTCTGGACAGATCCATTTATTGAATTTCTGAAAAAAGATGACCTCTGTGTCTATTGCAGACAAAAGCAAACACACGTGCGTGCACAAGGAAGATTGCTTTTCCTATACGGTGGAGATCAATGAGAAGACTCCACTGCTCAATTTATAGCCCACACCTTCCCAACACACACATACACACACACTTCTCACACCTGTGGATGATAGCATGAGGCAGGAGGAGGGTGTTACTTCTGATTCTGTGCAGCAAAGTGATTGAAAATATTTTATTGCCCCCCCTCTGGTGACAATAGACAAGGAGAGGATTCATTATTTTGTGTCTCTCTGACACATCTTTTACTTTTCCCGTTCTAACTTTTCTCTTATTTGAAACTTATATTTCACCTCAGGTTCCCTCCAACTCTTCTCCTGACTCTCCACATCAACCAGTTCTTTAAGTCTCTATCCACTTGTCAAGCGAGTCGTTTGGTTCTCTCAAGTCACTGCAGGTCACTGTTTGGGTTTTGAGTGTGTGTCTTTCTATATATGTGTGTGCATGTGTGTCAGAAGCAGTGAGCCAGAGTAATGGGTTTGTTCAGCCGTCCGTTGCAGTTGTTTTGCTGTTGAATGATCCAGCAAACTGGTCAGAATCACCAATTACACACACACACACACACACACACACACACACACACACATTCAATCTCTGTCTTTCAAGCAGCAGGCTTTACCATTTTTTAAATGCAAACACGGTCGTGCATACTTATGAGCAGAAAAAAGGAGATCTGGTTTTTGAGTTGCTGGAGGTGCATTAAAAAGTTTAGCAAGCCTCGTCGAAGAGCGGCGTTCACTCCTTTGTGTGTTCTACACAATGTTTGCTGTTGAATATTTACAGCGGCAGCGTGAAGTGATCCACACTGAATATTTGTGGGGAGAAAAGTTTTACTGAGGCTCTGCACACGGATGTGGCTGTTAGCGTGTTCTTCAGTTTGGATTTGTGCCAACATTGCGTTTCCTTCCAGGTCCTGAGGATAATTTATTCAAATGTTTCCCTCTACAGTTTGAAAACATGGATATCAGGTTTGCACATTAGGTCAATGTGCAAAATTCACATCATCAACCAGTGGCCTGGCATGGCAACTACATTGGATTTGGAATCAAGGAATCAAGGAATCAAGGAATCAAGGAGTTTTATTAACATTGCATCAATTTCCACCGATTACAACGTAAGTATGTATTGCAGGCATCCAGAAGAGAAATGAGTGCAAAAGCTGCAGCAAAACAAAGCATATTACATGTTTTATCAACACACGATATGTTTTATCAACACACGACATGTTTATTCAACACATTGATATGCTCTTAGCGCGGCCAGGCCCAATCTGTCTCCAGATGAAGGTCAAAAGCAGGAAAAACAGGCAGAAACACTGGGATTCACAGCATTGATATTAAAAAAAGATGAATCACATTTTGTCTTCAAGACACCGCGTGATTCAGTAAAAACCATATCAGAGCACATTTAGGTACAATAACAAAGGAAATACGGCAGGCAAGGAGATTGTGTCCATGATTAATTTCAGACAAACACAAAGTTCAGCAGGTGTGCAGCTGGGTGTTATCCGAAGCCTCACAGAAATCTCTGGGGAGGGGGAGGGGGGGGGCTCTTCAACTCCTCACTCTAGGAGAATGGATTCCCACAGCCCGCTTGTCAAGGACATGTGCAGAAGCCAGATAATGTTTCGTTTGTTATCCAAATAGACCACAGTGTTCTTTTCCACTGCCGCCTCCAAGTCTGTGGGTGCTGTTTCATGGCCGAAAGAAATCCAAATATGTGGTTCTGCTCTGCCCCGCTTTCATGAGCTTCCACCTGTCCCTTGATCGATCCTGGGTGGCTGCAAACAAGTCCCAAAACGGACAGCAGGTGCACGGTGGTCCACCACTGCACCAATCGTGCGATTGAGCTCATACAGCAGCTGGGATGAGGAGCCCACGACCCGGTTCAGAGAATTTTGCTGATCAGGCAGTCCCGACAGCGCTCTGATAGCCGCCGAAGCCTCCCTCAGCTTCCGATAACAAACAACTCCGGTTACGCCAAAAAACAGAGCAGTTGCTACCAATAATCCAATAATCCACAAATCCTCCACGTCTTCGACACTCAGAACGGACAGACACATGGGCTGCCACTGACCCCACGAGTCCAGCACGTATCCAGCCGCGTGTGTGTCGGAGGGACAGACAGCTTCTCCTGACACGGTCCGCTTCGTGGAAAAAATCTTATCCATTGAAGAAACAGCCCAATTGATTAATTCCATATTGGTTCGAGTGAGCGCTGAAGGGTCGCAGACGAGACGAAAAGCAAGCAGGGAGTAGGAAAAACTTAGGGAGGGAAGAGCAGAAAGATATGCGACCTGCCTTGCCGAGTGCCGGAAGAAGAATTGGGGGGCACGGGGGAGGGGTTGTTGCTGTAGTTCAATGTAAACACAGAAAATGTGCCGTGTCAATACAGATCTTTTCTTCAAATCAACATCCGATAAAACCTAGGTCCCCCCACCACCACCACCACCTCCGCCGTGTCCGTAAATAGGGTTTGCCATCTTGATTGAACACGGTCCAGCGTGAGCCTACACGGATGGAGATGGCGCCGGATCTGCCCCGAATTTTGCGTCACATGAGTTCTGCTTTTATAGTCCACGTTCACTTTTCGGCAAGGAATTTGCATATTAAATACATATTTAGCTCGGACATAAATATTTAGCTTGCAAGTTAAATATATATAGGTCAGAGTAAAATATTTAGTTAGGAAATTAAATATTTATTTTGGACATTAAATGTTTAGCTTCAAAATTAAGCGTTTAGTTTGGAAATTAAATATTTAGCTTGGACTATAAATATTTAGTTTGGAAATTAAATATTTAGCTTGGACTATAAATATTTAGTTTGGAAATTAAATGTTTAGTTTTGAAAATAAATATTTAGCTTGGAAATTATATATTTACACCTACAAAGTAAAATATTTAGTTTACTAACTAAAAATTTAACTTGCAAGTTAAGTATTTAGTTTGCAAACCAGATATTTAGCTGTAAAATAAATATTTCATTGGGAACTATGAACTAGGATATTTATAAATGAACTGGTGTAAATATAACTTTAAAAAAAAGTTTTTCTCTTATGAAAGGCTAAATGAACCAAAATATTGCTGTTAATTTTTGAATGTGTAACTTTACAAAAGGCACTCCATAGCATGGATTGGTCTAAACTGAATATTTGGAGAATTTTTTTACTGAGGCTCCGCACACAGATGTGGCTGTTAGCGCGTTCTTCAGTTTGGATTTGAGCCAACATCACATTTCCTGAAAGGTCCTGTGGATAATTTCTTCAAATGTTTCCCTCTACAGTTTGAAAACATGCATATCAGGTTTACTGATCATTATCGTTCCATAAGTGTGCTGCTGCAGCTGCTCTTCAACCTAAAAGAAAAAAAAACATTGAATTACTTGAAGAAAATGCACATCACCTGCGCCCTTGCATGCCAAAGTTTTACATACAAATTTTGTGAGTTCTGTTACAGAAAAGATGGGGAAGACTTTCAGCTACTGCAATTTCATCTCAATATATATACAGTATAAAGTAGTCTGAGTTATGATTATGGGTCCACGACAGTTTAGGCAGGGGAACGCAGCTGCACCACAGCAGTGGAGCATGAAACTCTACTGAAACTGTTACATTTTTTTAATTCCATAAATAAGTCATGCTGCAGCTGAAATTGCAAGTATCACTAAGATGACATTAACATGAAAAAACTTTAATCTGTGCATATGGCAGAGAAAACTACTCAGACATGTCCACTTATAAGGGGCACTACAACTGGGGACTTTGCATTTGGTTGTGTAACTTCTAAGAGTCACAAAGTTTGATGACTTCTCTCCCTACATGCTACTGAGTCACATGGTATGGGCCACGCCCATTTATAACTACCGGTAAATGTATTTTTCTACAACACAAAAAATGGAAAAAATATATATTTTACCTGATTTCTAAGTTTCTAAGTTTGATCACTACAAAACTACTGTAACCATCTAAAATTTAGATACCATATGGATTACAAATTTACAAGGATCATATGTACAGTATATATTTTAAAATGGTAAGATATGATGTCATTTCTTTGGTGAAGAGGTAGAACAAAAGGTTTGCATTATGTTTGATTCAGGTTCGGTCCCTGGCCAGAAAAAAAAATATTGGGTGGTATGGTGGAGCAGTTGATAGAGCTGCTGTCTCTCAGCAAGCAGGTGGCCACAGCCCTTTCTGAGTGGAGTTTGCATGTTCTCTCCATGCATGTGTGGATTTTCTCCAGGCAGTCTGGTTTCCTCCCACAGACCAAAAACATGCATGTTAGGCTGATTGGTAACTCCAAATTGTCCCTAGGTGTGAGTGAGAGAGTGAATGTTTGTCTCATTTGTCTCTGTGTGGACCTGTGATGGACTGGAGACCTGTCCAGAGTGTCCCCCATCTCTCACACAGTGATAGCTGGACATGGGCACCAGTGATCCCTGTGACCTAAAAAGGGAAGAAGCAGGTAAAGATGATGGATGGATGGATGGATGGATGGATGGATTGCTGTATGATATGCCTAGGCAAACGTTTTGGCAAGCTAGCTAAACACAAATTTAGTCATATCTTCTACACTATACTACAGTATTTATAAAAAATAAAACTCAAACTCATCCTGGTCATCCTGTTTTTCATTAATTTATTTACTGTTTCATTCTGTTACTGAACCAAATAAGTTAAACATTAGCATATAGATAGCATATAGATGGCACTATGACAGACCTTTAGAACAAGGCCTTGAGTTTAAGGTGGATAACATTAAATATTACCAGCATCAAACTACAGTATAGGTGGACACCAGTGACCCCTGTGACTGAAAAAGGAAGAAGCAGGTAAAGATAATGGATGGATGGATGGATGGATGGATGGATGGATGGATGGATGGACGGACGTTATGTTGAATCGTATTTAGCTTTCTAGCATTTTATAAAAAATGGTCCTATATTATCTATTTTAGCATTAATGCACGTCAAACATAAACTGCATGTTCAGTTTTCCCTTCTGAATATGTGATCCAACTTTTAGAATTCCTGAATGAGAGAGTTCTAAAAATGGAATGAGATGATTTGCTAACAGACAGACAAGGAAATGCACACAGAGGCAATTACATAATTCCTCTCATGGTGGCAGGCAAAGAAAAAAAACATAGTCTTCAATTATTTTTTTAAAGTTGTTCCCCCAACAAAGAGTCAAATTGAACCACGTCTAAAATCAACAAGATTAGCAGCTGTTGGTAAATTAGAGCATGTAGCAGTCACATTTTGACTCCTTTAGTTCTCAGTAAAGTTTCCATGTGACTGAATATGATCAAAATGTCCAGAAAGTCCTGATTTGCTGCCATAAAACAAGAAAGAAAATTGTTCTTATTTTGTTATCCAACCAAGGAAATGACAGCAAATTTGTTTACTTGATGGTGGAAAAAAAAAACATAATCAGATATTAAATCTAACAAAAATGTTAACACTAAATATACAGTAGCAGTAAAATCTGGCTGAAAACTTAATCCCAGCGGCTGTTTTTCTTCTGTGGTCACAGTTGCAGCTCGCATTAGAAATTACCCATAATAATTACTTCAAGGGAAAGGGTTTCCAGAAAACAACATCTTGTGCATACGTTATTCCAGGTAATCACCCACTGTTACGGAGAACGCTTAATAGTTTTTGGAGAAAAATTAATCTCCTTGAGAACTTTTCGTATTGAACATCCTGCAGGTTTGACTTCATTTAAATTTCAGATAGGGACAAAACTAATGTAAAAATAGTTCTGTTATGAAGCTGAGGGCTGTTCTTTATTAGTCGTCTCAGTCTAGATGAAAGGTTGCCTGCCATGGGCAACATACGGCTCTAATTAATTTCCTTTCGTTTCAGGGCATTGGCTGTCTGACACACTCACATGAGATAACACCAAGACCAATCAATGACAGGCTGTGACAATATGGTGTACAGACAGACAGACAGCTAATCACACTTTCACTGCAACCTCTGGGTAATTTAGAGGCTCCAACTGACCCCCCCCCACCTATATTTTGGACTGCAAGGAGCTCTACAGGATCAGCTGATCAGGGGCGCAGATAGGATTTTTGAACTGGGGGGGACCAAGTTTTCAGCAAATGATTTCCATCCAAGTAATTTTTAGTAATTTGATTAGTTACTTTCATAATAGCGTTTGAGTGAATAATTTGTAATAAAATGGCATTATAGAATTATTTGAAATTAAGGAAGAACAATGAACATTGTTAAACATCTTCCAAGTCAACACTAACCATACATTGTTAAACTGTAATTTGTAAGGAATATGACTGATCCACCAAAACTTCCCTCTAATACATTTTATTGCAACATTTCAACATTGTGTGAACTCAGAAGTGTAAAGAACATATTTACATAAATATCTGAATACTGTCAATTAAACTCACATTTAAAATGAACAGTAACATCCTTTCTACTTTTTATTTACTTCCTAGAAGCAGACTCAATGAAGGACCCAAAAACATCTCTCCTCTTTGCATTACCCTGAACATATTGCTGAGCAATGTCCTTTCTGTCTAGTCTGTCAAGCCTCTGTTGGTGAATATGGCACACAGCAATGCCATTAAGCCTTTTTTGAGTCATGGTTGATCGCAACCATGTTATTTGTAACACAACTCAAATGCATGTTTATAAATTATAATAACTTTACCCAATGAAAAAAAGTGATATTGATAACAACCACCAACAGTGAATTTAGGAGGCATTTCTTTCCTGATTTAGTGATAGGCCCACTCATAACAAACTGACATGAAATCATGAACATAAAATGAAACTGTGCCAAAAAAGGGTTACAAAAACTATAACTGTTTTTTCAGTTTTGTAACCTGTATGTAAATATTAAGAAAAACTGATACTGTACATGGATATTTGGAACTGATTAGAAAGCTTTTGATGGATGGACTGAGAAATTTATTTATAGATCTTTTATTTAAACATCAAGTTCTAATTATGAAAAACTATTTCTACCACTTCCTAGAAATGAGACTTAAATAAAGTTGTTAATGCTGTAGTTTGTCTTTAGATCAGTAATTTGTTTCATGAAGTTTGCCCAACTGACTAGAATATACTAAAAATAAATACTAATTTGAGCAAACACTTTATATTTAATTCACAACTGCCCAGCACCTTTATCACTCACCTGACAGAACTCTGTCCCTACGTGCTGAGTGCTGCCTCTGACTCAGCCTCTGTCTTTCTGAGCTCCTACATCAAGAGAGACGGAGATGGATTAAGTATTAGTTTTTTTTTACTGCCACCTGAGCTCTCAGTCAGTTAAAAAGTCAAGAAAATATCCTGATGGATGAATGATTAAAAACAGCACAATAATAGATTTATTAATGTCATCACTGAATTTAAGTTAATAGCTAACCTAAGGTAGCTAGCTGATGGATCACCTGGTCGCTAACTGCACGAACTTTTGGTAGGAAAAAACATCATTGGGGAAAATTTTAACTTATTTTCTGGTTCTGTGAAGATTGAAGAATAAAGTTTACCAAAAGCTGGACATCAGAGGAGTCTCTTCCAACTGAAGCCTGGCTGCACTTGTTTCAACTCGTTGTTTATTATGCTGCTGCAGAAAGAGGCAGCTCAACACAGTGCGACGCTTGCAACCTGTGTGTGTGTGTGTGTTTTTTTGCTACGTAGTTGGGACAAATTGCCCGGTGCAGGTGCACACAGCCCAGTGTTGAGAATCCATTGTTCCTTATGGGGACAAAAAGCCCTGTCTGTCCCCGTTTGGAAAACTACTGTTGGTGGGTCAGGTTGTAGAAATGACTGGTAAATGAATGGAAGTCAATGCGAAGTCCCCATTAGAATAGAACAAACCCATGTGTGTGTGTGCGCGCGCTGCACATCGCTCTGCGCTGTGTGTCACAGAGAAAAAGGAAGGGAGGGGGGAGTGAGCTGTCCGCTGCAGCTGCTCTGTTGGAGAATCAGCGAAGTAACAGAAGTTCATCATCAGTTTTGATCGGAGATGTTTCTCGTCCTATCAGGGAAAGAGGAAGGGACTGATTAGGGTCACTAAATCTGAGGGGGACATGTCCCCCCCGTCCCCCCTACTAACTGCGCCCATGTAGATCAACAATTATTACAGTAATTATATTCAAATGCTGAGTCGTTTAAACTCAAGCGCTTTGTGACAACATTCTTTTTTTTTTTCTTGGAAAGTAAGACTACGATGTATAAGAAATACAGTATACACAAATAAAACACAAGGCAAAAACACCTGACCACTGTCTGAAAACCTGCAAAGAACATGACAAAACACAGCAACAAAATACATATGTATAAAGAACTTAGAATATTCATGGCTTTGCAGTAATTCCCTTTCTGTCATGTTCTCTCGGTGCAACATACTTGCTATGGGAATTGCGCCCCTGCGCGATTACCTGAAGGAATACACTCACGCCTTTACGGCTAGGGGCGTCACCGCCGCGCCAGAGGCCCCACCCTCTGGCTACTTAAGCGGCGGGTGCCCCTCCATCTTCCTCTTTTTTGCCCTTCACCTCGCAAATACCTGAAACACTCTTCTCAGATCTTCTCTGTGTCTTCGTCGCTCGACCGGAGGTGAGCTCGCTCCCTACACAGAGCATAGAGAGAATCTTCTACTGCGGACTGCTGGGCTGGCGAAGGCTGGCCCGGCACATTTTTCTTCACCCCGAAGTTTCTTCTCCTCTCTCCACAGAACGCTTCGCTCGAGGGCGCTGACTGCACGACACCGCTACCCTGCTAACAACTAGCAGGCTAGCCGGCGAAAGCGACACAAGGGACGTCGGACGACGTTAGCACTGCTAACGAGCTTAACTCTTCTCAGCCAACGGCTCCCGAGAAGGTAATGCGACAACCCAAAAGTCAAAAGAAGACCAGCAGGCCAGCGAGCCCCAGCTCCCGTGCCTTTTTTCTCTTCTGCTTTTCTACTGCTCGGTTAGCGAACGCTAACTGCGAAGCATGCTACCTGCTAAGCTGACGAAGCTAACAGGCCAGCAGCCCCGAGCAGCTCGGCGAGAGGACGTCCTCGGACGAGGAACTCTGGCAGGCCGTGAGCTCCGGCTCCCGGACCTGCTTCAGCGGATCCGGATACCTCCCTTTTCAGCAGCGGACACCCACGAGGCCTGTCCGCTCTGCTCTGGGATGCTACACGCAAGGACACTCAAAGCTTTTCTCACAGATGACCCCGGAGAAAGGAGAGTGGAAATGGAATAACTCCGAAGTTATCTGGCTAGCTCCCACGGTTAGCATGGCTAACCAGGGGCACCCACGACAACACGCGGCGGAAGACAGCGTTGCTAACACAATTAGCGCGGCTACGAGCGGACAACGAAGGACTCCATCGTGAGGTATGTGATAATGCTTGGACTAGCTTGCTAGCTAACCTTCTCATATTTTGCCTTTTCCGCTATCCTGCGAATCGACTATAGAATTCATCGCATGACGAAGTGTTTTTTACCGATGCTACGTTGCTCGAGGGCCCGTCTTAGCACTGCTAGCGGGCCCATAAGTACCTCCACGTTTAGCCCCGGCTAACGAGGAGACTCTGTCCAGCACAGTCCAGGAGGAGGATTTTCAGCTAGCTGTTCAGCTGCACTACCTGGTAGTTTTTTCCTTGCAACATCGATGACGTTGAGAGCTTATCCACCCATGAGACTATGGATGACTCTCTGACGTTAAACCATCTCAGGGCCCGAGGGGCCCTGGCGAGATGGACAAGGACAAGTGGCCTCGGTATCGCAGGCCCACCAGGCAGGAAAGCTACAGGAGCTGCAAGGGGCCACAAAAGAAGAAGAAAGAAGATGCCCCTGCACCATTACAGGCGCTCTCACTCACAGAAGGAGAGTAAATGCCTAGTTTTTACCACCAGTTTCTGTGTTTTTAAGGAACACAGACTAGCTGGTTCGGAACGTCTAAACACACGAGAACACTCAGACCCTTGTGTAATAAGGAAACATTGCCATCCACACACGACAATAAAATCTCAAGACTACTGAATGTGTCCTGGTCCCAAAATGGGGACAGGGCCCCAGGTTTGCCCGCTCACGTAGCACGGGAACCTGGCCTTTCGAGCCCAGACTTAATAATAATAACAATAATTAATTCAATTTATAACGCACTTTTCATTACTGAAAATCTCAAAGTGCTACACATATATTGAATACTACACACATTCATAAACCGGTGGCGGCAGACTACCATGCAAGGTGCTTTCCAGTCCTACCGGGAGCAACTCAGGGTTAAGTGTCTTGCCCAAGGACACAACGACACATGGTGCGGGTCCCGGGAGTCGAACCGCCAACTTTCCGATCGGGAGACGACTGCCATTACCACTACACCACGGCCGCCCCAGGACTTCACTTGTTAAATGCTACAAGGAGCTGGTGGCGCGTGTGTGCGCCCTAAACAATAAAATCTCAGACTACTGAATGTGTCCTTGTCCCAAAATGGGAACAGGGCCTCAGGTTTGCCCGCTCACGCAGCTCGGGAACCTGACCTTTTGAGCACAGACTTCACTTGTAAAATATTACAAGGAGCTGAGTACCAGTATATGTGCGTGCGCACTAAACAATAACTTGTCTACTGTATGTGTAATGAAAAACAAACAAGCGGTTTCATGCATATACAAGAATGAAAGTTCCAGAGCACAGTCTAGACTGCCTGGCTCTTAACTCACCACTCGGTGGAACACGACCTAATAGACCAAACTACGAACCGTAGTGGGACATACGATTTTTGCCTGAGACAGTCAGATCTCGTGATGTCTTCTGCTGGGCAGACCAGCCTGCTCCGGAGTACGTGGGAGGGGTCAAAGGTCACCCCTTCCGCATTCAAATGAAGCAAGCAGCCGCTAGACATCCCTCCCACGGGATGCGTTGCGGGCTCAAGCTCTTCCTGGTGCCCAAAAAGAGATGGATACCTGAGACCGGCCCTGGATCTCAGGACTCTGGGCAGGAAAACAAAAATTTTTACAAAATGTTGAACATTGCGGCAGGTCCTCCAGTCCGTGAGACCTGGAGACTATGCATGTACAGTGGATTTGTGAGACGCCTGCTTCCATGTGGGCGTCTGGAAGGCACAGGAAAATTCTTCCTGTTTTGCCTTCAAACAAAGGGAAAGCTTATAAATACAAAGTCTTATCCTTCGGCTTGAAGACTGCTCTTCATGCATTTGCTAAATGTCTGGATGCAGCCCTGACCCCTCTTAGGAATCAAAGAGTCAGGATTATGAACTACCTGGATTACCTCCTGGTCTTTGGTCGGGAGCAGGCCCAGTCACACTCCTGGGTGATTTCTCACCTGGAGTCTCTCGGATTTTTTCATAAACCCACAAAAGGAGTGACCCGACCCCATTACGGATTACCGTATTTCTAGGAGTGCAGGTCTACACCATGAGAAGCCCATGCAGCAGTCAGACAGCACGTGACCTGCCTCTACGTGCTGATCCAAAGCTGTTTTTAAAATTAATTCGGGATCCGGTCAGTTTGCCTGGCACCAGAGCTTCATTGAAGCCAAGGGCCAATGGTCTAACACTCCCCTATAAGGACTGGAGTAAGGAGGTCTGCTCGCCTACATGGCCTGCAGCTCCATAATTAGGTTTGGAGGATAATTATTTTTTATCTTCCTCCAGTCTAATGGAGACGACAGGTTGTACCCGTCCTCAACTATCCCTGAGCAGGACCACTCAGGGACAAGCTGCCTCCTCCCAAACTTGGTGGACACCCAGGGGCTGTTGGCCTCTGGATCACCAGAGGAGGCGTTGCGGCCACACAGGCCAAAAACTGCCAGAAGTCTAGCTTATTGGCTGAAAGAAACAGGCTAATGGCGGCAGGCCTGCCGGAAAACGTGGTATTAACCATACAAAATGCCCGTGCAGGGTCAACACAATCTTTGTACGCTCAGAAATGGCATATCTTCAAGGCCTGGTGCTCAGAAAGAAATATTCTTTCTTATGCATGCAACCTGGTCCAAATCCTGACCTTCCTTCAGGATCTCTTGGAGAAGGGTCGTTCTCATTCAACGATTAAAGTCTTCCTTTCAGCTATTTCTGCTTGTCATGAAGGCTAGGGAAACAGGACTCCTGGAACACACCCAATCATAATAAGATTTATGAAGGGTGTTCTTCGATCTAAACCACCCAGCAGGATTATGACTCTTGGTTGGGACCTCGGTTTGGTCTTGAGGGCTCTATGCGACCCCCCATTCGAGCCATTGAGTGAGACTACGATAGATCTACTATTATAAAACGGCCTTACTCCTGGCACTTTGCTCGGCGAAAAGCGTGGATGACCTCCACGCCTTATCTGTGCATCCAATGTGTACCAGATTCGCCCCAGACGGGTCAAAGGTCACACTGAGGCCTAATCCCACATACACCCCAAGGTCTGGACCCTGAACTATAGGAATCTAGACTTTGATCTTTCTTCTTTTCCACCTGCCTCTGTCCTGAACCAGGATCAGGAAAGGCTACAGGCTCTCTGCCCAGTGAGGGCTTTACGCACCTACATGCAGAGAACAGCCGAATAGAGAAGAACAAATCAACTGTTTGTCTGCTTTGCTAGGCATTACAGTTAGGATGTTACTGCAGGTGACGTCACTCAGGCTGTCCTTTCTAACATTCTGTAGAAAGTAGCCTTGGTTGGGATGCCTACTGATCAGAGGCAGACGTTTACTCTAGCATGCATTTTACTGAGCATTTCAAGGGCGTGAATGGATTACGTTCCCATAGCAAGTATGTTGCACCGAGAGAACATGACTGAAAGGGAACTGAACGTTATGAACCATAACTCATGTTCCCTGAAGGAAGGGAACGAGGTGCAACATAACTGGCCCTTTTCAATGCTGAAAGCTCGGTGAAGTGCACTTTTCAAGAGGAAGATGGAGGGGCGCACGCCGCTTAAGTAGCGCGTCGGTGACGCCCCTAGCCGTAAAGGTGTGAGTGTATTCCTTCAGGTAATGGCGCGGGGGCGCAATTCCCATAGCAAGTATGTTGCACCTCGTTCCCTTCCTTCAGGGAACATGAGTTATGGTGCATAACTTTCAGGTTTCTATAAATATATATACCCACTCCTATATGTATATACATACATACATATGCATATGCAGTCACATACACATCTACATATCTACATACAGCACCTACATATGCATACATATGCATCCCTGCATTGTGTGTGGTTGTGAGCATGCATAAGTGTATAAGGCTTCCCTAATAGAACATTCAATAGTGACCGTGAAGCATCAGAGACCCGACCCCCAAGACCCGAGCCAGACAGAGGTGGGACCAGAGCCCAAGACCCCAAGAGGGACCCAGAGCGCGGAGCCCCCGGGGCCACCCAAACAGGATGAACCACTCACCCATCCCCCGAGATCGGACCAAAGGGGAGAACTGGAAGAGCCCCACCAGCGACCACACACAATGACCCCCCAGGGCCAACAGCGACAGACTCATAGGCCCCCGCAGGAACCCACTGCACCGATGCAGCCCCAGGTCTAGGCCTGGGCACCGAGGACGCACACACCCCAGGCCCAGGCCCAACAGGACCAGAGGACACGAGCCCCACCAGACAGCCACCAGGCCGAGCCAACACACGCCCAAGTGCCCAGCTTTGTGACCACATTCATCTGACTGTTTTGATCTCAAGTGCTTAGGAACTCGGGAGGTTGCATCTGTAAATGGGAGGGTTTGAAACTGGCTTGAATTCCAAGTGTATTGTTAATGAGATTTTTAAAAATACTATTTTTCATCTTTGAAGCATAGCAAAAATAAGATCATGACACACAGTCTCTCAAAATAAACTACAGTATAGGGAGACTTGAAATTATTTAAAGCTCTACAGCTACTAATAAAATCAGAGAGCACATTGAGAGCATCTAGCTGCAGATGATAGGAAAGGTGTATATAATAGATAACAATAATCACATGTCTTCAGTTTAGATCAGCATCACACATTTTCTGTGATTTAGTTGTTTAGTAATGATTACCATGATCTGGTGGAAATGGAGGTCACTGAAGCCCCCAGTATAGCTCTGCGTTAGTCCGAGCGCCGCGGCACGCCGTGTGAGCGCCGCGGCACAAGCCTTTGATCGCGGGCGTGAACGTGCCAAGCTCAAATTTTACTACGCCTACGCGTGCGCGTTGATAAACTGCCTCGCACCGGACTGTTTTGAGACACAAATGTATTAAATTCCTATTCTTCAACGCTAATCTGGCATTTCCTTTTGTTTTTTTTTGCCAAAAGTCAAGTGATCACTTGAAGCTGTCACCATTCGCTTCCTCCTCCTCAGAGGAGGAATGAATGAATTTCTCACGAGCGAACTAAAGTCATGTCCAACGAGGCTGCACCAGGTTCTAAATATTTCCTGGTGTGCAGGTCTGCTGTGTGGGCTGAAGGAGAAGCGCTCCCTGTTTTTAATTTATTTTTTAAACTTTTTATGAACATATAAACACAGAAAACCGCTGCGCAGCCCTCTGCCTTTTTTCTCCAACCCGACATGTCAATCATTTCAGTAGGCGTGTCAGCAAATGACCAATCAGCAACCTCAATTTGTCTCGTAGGTAAATGCTCCGCCCGGCTGCAGCTGCTCGAGCCTGCAGAGAGCTGCGCTTGCACAGAGCTATAAATGAACTGCCTGCGTGCAGCACACGCGAGTCCAGCGGCGCTGGGCATAACGCACAGCTATACTGGAGGCTTAAGGCCCTGTTTACACGGACACTGTGTGGGGGAAACGCAACTTTTGGGTATGTTAATTAGGTTGAAAGTTTTGCGTTGACATGGGCGAATCCTGTGGATACGACTCTCTCCCCCTCCACCCCCCGTACTCATGAATTTACTGTAGTTACCATGCTGGGCCTGTAGATGGCGCTGTGATCTTTGGAACCTTCACTACTGCGCATGCGCCACTGCTGCTTGAGGTAAACACAGCACACGAGGCAGCCTGTTTTCCTCTCTGGCTAAAAGTTCAGCTAAACTACAAGTTGTTGTCAACAAGTTAACAACAAGTTAAAGCTGGAATTTGGATAAGAGTCAACAGATCGGACACCGAGTGGGGCCGCTTCACACCAGCTGACTGGACGTCTGGACCGGAACCGAGTCAACATGTCTGACTTTATTAGTCCGTGAGAATCAGCTGATTTACAGCAGGGCTACAAGGTAAACCATGTTCTTAATAATGTTTCCTTGTGTTTAGTTCGATCACAGAACAACCAACTGAGGTTTTATTTTTTATTTTTTCCTGCGAGGTCGAAGCTGTTCCACGAAGCGGACCGGCGGTTCGGATCTGGGTCCAGTGTCCAGCAGGATGAAAACAACAGAGTCCAGTTCATTAAAGTTCGGTTAACGTGTTTTTAAAAGTGTTCAATTTAATTCTCAGTGTTTGTGACATGAGTTTGTGGTGTTGAATAAATAAATAAATTAAAAATCAACCTGGTGTCTTCATTTTCAGCAGCATGTTAGGCATGACGTAACGAGTCCAGATAGCTTCATTTAGCTCAGATAAATGTAAATATCTCCCACGCTAACATAAATACTGTTTATTATTGTTAAACTGTTAATATATAGCACATTTAGTATGTTATAGTGCAGCGTGACACGTGAAATGTCCGACTGCCTCGTTAACAGACAACTGGATCCAGGCAGCTGGCTCTCTTCCAACACAGATGCAGGTAAGGTGTAGAATAATTAAATATGAGAATCAAAATATATTCCATCAGCTGTAGTTCAGAAAGTGGTGCGTGTGTCCACTGTCCAGTCCACCGCCATTGTTAAAATGCCGGCTGTCTGCGCGTGCGTGCTGCGTGCATGTGTTCAAACAAAAGCTCCACGGGAGATGTTTACATTATCAACGGGGGGTCAGCGAAAAACTTCCACCTTGAGAGCAGGATCAGAAAAGTATCGGTGTCATCGAGGGGGGCCAGCAGCGTCGTGTAGGCGATAAGCAAAGACGCAAAGAGAAAGTAGCGGTTACACTCAAAATACGCGCCGTGTAAACTGGCCCTAAGGGTGTTTTCACACCAGCCCCATTTAGTCCACTTTAATCGAACTCTAGTCCATTTGCCTAGAAAGTCAGGTTCATTTGGGGATGTGTGAATGTGAAATCAAACTCCGATGTGGACCAAAAACGGGAACTCTGGTTCGCCTAAATACCGAGGTCTCAGTTCAGTTGAAGTGAACTCTAGCACGGCTCAAATGCACATGTGGATAAAGCGGACCTGAGATCGCTCCAAAAGCAGGAAGTGGACCACAGCGTGGGACATTCTGGGTAAATACAAACCAAAACAAACTCGCATTTCTACCACTAGCGAATGCTACCACCACAATGCACAGTGTTGAAAAATGTTTGTTTGGCAAATGTGCCACAGACAAAAAAGAAATTCTAAAACCGCTAAAATTTGATGCCACCCCATGTTTGTTTGTATTTCCAGACAAAGAAAGTTTTGTTCAGTGTCTTCTTCAGAGGTTTTCATGTCATTTCCTTCAGTAGACTCAGTGCAGTGTTAATGTGAACCGCACCAGCTGAAAATGTAAACAAGTGTTCCAATTTTGGACCCCAATTGAACAGATTCTACCAGACTATCAGGTGTGAAAATGACCTAAAACATGCCCAGTTTTAATGAAACTAAAACTGGACTAAGGTATAACTTCTGTCATTTTTGGAGTTGATTTACAAAAGGTAAAGTAATATTTCTGATATTTTGATGTAGAGTTCTGTGAGGAGGTGATAAACAATATCTTACCTGTTGAAGAAAAATATTCTCACTTTATCGCACTACTCCAAAAGAGTCACCCTCGATGACAGGAGAAGATTTTTAACCAGTTTTTACTCGCAAGGACAGATTTTCAGGACAGGTTACACAGGAAGTACACGCATGAAGTCCAGTCACAAGAATCTGCCACGGGCAGTGTGTGCAGCTTGTTTTTATACGCTTATCAGTTCAGCCGAGCTCACAGACTCTGAGGTGTCTATGGAGTGACAGCTGTACGCAGCAGCTTCACCCAACTCCTCATTCAGCTTTCTACTAACCCAAACATATGATTCATGGGCAGAGTTAACATTCTGCGTAGTAAAAAACATCCATAAACTTTGACCATAAACATAAAATATATATTTTCAATCAACCTCAGTTTGGAAAAAATAGAGCTTAGCTCTAACTTCTAACTAGCTTGATGAGCTAAAAGCTAGTTTGAGGGAGGCAAAAACCTCAGATGTACCGTAATCTTAAAACAAATCCAATCTGAGAGCATTCATGCAACAGCTCATATTGCAAAAGTGCCTTAGTCTGCACCTGAAGTGCTACAGCTAGCTGCTGCTGCCTCTATATTGCTCTTACAAATAAGTAAATAATTATATGCACCTCAGTAGCCACAGACTATCTTGCTTTATTAACTCACTTTATAAAAACATATCTTCTATAATAGCATCTACTGCTGTTTTACTGATGCTTCCTCAGCTCTGAAGCCTCATTCACACTGCTCCCATTAAACAAGAAAAAAAGATCTTAGATGCTTTGCATCTCCTGCACACTTTCCAAAAGTGGAGATTTTTTAAAACTTTGTTAAAATGGTAAATATGTGTGGACAGGAGGCACTGTTTTTTTTTTCAGAAACAATGGTGTAGCAGCATCTGCTATGCTGTGTCCAATCCTGGTCCTCGAGGGCCACCAGTTCTATATGTTTTAGTCATCGTTTTAGTCGCTCTTCAGCATATCTTCAAGTTCTGCAGAAGCTTGTTAATCACTCATTCATTCAAGTCAGGGGTGTCAAAATAGAGACATCTAAAACATGTAGGATAGTGGCCCACGAGGACCAGGATTGGACACCACTGCTAAATTTTCTACACATTGACATTAGAAAAGTTAGTTCAGTAATTCATTATTTCTTTGCTGGATCAGTATTTTTTTTACATGGGTTACATTTGTACATGTACAAATGGGTTACAGAGTTGGGGCAACATGTTTGGCTTTACAACAGAAAGTTAAAGCTTCAGAAGTTGGACCAAACACTCTTGATTTCCATGGAACGAGCCAGTTTAAACCAGTTATGCACATCCTGTAGAGAAAATGCAATTAAAAAAAACAGTGTCCTAGCTTTGAAAAGCCAAAACAGTGAAAGTGAATGTGAGAATTTTATCACTTTACCAAGGAAGATGGTTTGGTTTGAGTTAAATTTATTTAAAAACAAAAAACAAACAATCTTCTGTAGCTGCATGTTTTAGCCAATTAAAAATAATAATAATTTCCTGTTAAGGTTTTTCAACATTTTCTGATGTTAACATTTGTAGACTTCTAGTTATTGTTTTCATTAACATCCATCCATCCATCCATCCATCCATCATCTTTTACCTGCTTCTTGCTTTTCAGGTCACGGGGGCCACTGGTAACCATATCCAGCAGTCACTGTGCGAGAGGCGGGGGACATCTTGGAGTGGACAGGTCTCCAGTCCATCACAGGGACACTTAACAACCATTCACTCTCTCACTCCCACCTAGAGACAATTTAGAGAATCAGCCTAAAAAGCATGTTTTTGGTCTGTGGGAGGAAATCGGAGTACTTGGAGAAAACCCAGGCATGCACGGAGAGAACATGCAAACTCCACCCAGAAAGGCCCCCCAACCAGGATTTGATCCAGTGACCTTGCTGAGAAGCAACAGCTCTCCTAAATGAGCCACTCTGTTTTTATAACCTTAAAACAAAAGATTTGTTGCTCATAGTTTTAATCATTTATTAAAGGTGCTGTGTAAATAAAAGCTCAAGTCCTCTGTAAATGTAAAAAAGGACCAAATTTTTAATTCAAAACTGAGACATTCTTTTTTGTTTGACTTTAATATATTTTTTATAAACATGTTTTTTTCTGCATTAAGTCAGGATCTGTTTTTTTATTATTATTTTAAGATGCACTCCAACATGTTTTGGGTAAAGGAGATAAAAGCTTGTGTGCTTACCAGCTTTGTATAGATGCAGAACAGGTAGCGCACCGAGGATTTACCGTACAGCACCTCTTCTCTGAATACAGCTGCCTATACTGCAGCCAAAAATAACTCTATTAGTGGTGAGTGTCAACCTGAACACTACAGCTGTGGGTTGGGGAGATAAACTGCAGAAACAGGTACAGATTCAGGTGACAGTTCTTTGGCCTCTTAACCGTATGTTTCTTAAATGAAGGAAAAGTCTGACAGGCTCATCTTCATGTCGCACAGCTTTTATAGACACATGGACTTTGATTTTGTTGGGGGCATTTTTTCCCCTCTTTATTACAAACTGTCAGTAGAGAGACAAGCGATGGAAGGGAAAGAGCGGAGGGTAACGACATGCAGTGAAAGCTCAGCTGAGCCAAAATGAAAACACACTGCTACCAGCATTTATTCATCGCTGTTTCCACTTTAGCCTTTTGGCTATTGGGTCGCCCGATTCAAAGACTTAATTCTAACTTTGGTTTGAAGCAAACAGAATGAGTTTTGCTAAAGCATCAAACTGAGCCCTGGTAAAATAAATAAATAAAAACTGTGAGAGAGAAAAAAACAGGCGAAAGATGGGGAGAGAGGAAAACGATGCCTAGCAACCCGTTCTCATACAAGGCACCGTCTCTATTGCCAGTCATGGTGTTGACTGTGATGCACCTCCATTCACTCTGCAACAACGGAGCTCATTTGACCCCGAGTGGCTCTCATCAGTCACAACACTTGCTCAGTAATGATCCCCAGTCAATGAGAGACAGACTTGACAAAACAAGTAGAATCTAGATAATCAGTAATGAGATTATCCCATTGTCTCGGGCAGTAAATGACATTTGAGAAGAAATGTCTAGATCATTGTTCTTGTGATAAAACATGCACGGACAGTGGAGTTTTTAAACTGTTTTAATTAGTAAAAACGTCCTTTTCTGAGAAAATGTCATGAATGCTCAGTGATCAATGACTGATGAATGTCACTGAAGAAGCTGAAGCTGAGTGCAAAACCCAAGCAAAACAAGCAAAATGCTAACTAAAAGCTAAAGGTAGCAAAAACTTAGCAAACCTTAGCAAAAAAGCTAAATGTAGCAAAAGGCTAGCTAAAAGCTAAAGAATACCTAAAAGTGACAAAGTGGTGTTTCAATAGGAAGCAAAATGCTAGCTAAAAGTAGCAAAAGGCTAGGTCGATCTTTAAACAGGATCGGATGGCCAGACAGCATCTGATGGTGTGTAGAATGACTGTTGTTGCAAAGAAGAGAAAAAGAGTAAAATCAGAGAAGACCAAATGGTGGAAGCTAAAGAAGGAAGAATGTTGTGAGAAATTCAGAGATGAGCTGTTAAAGGCTCTGGGTGGTAAGAAAGAGCTTCCAAGTGACTGGGCTACTACAGCAACAGTAATTAGAGAGACAGGTAGGAAGGTACTTGGTGTGTCATCTGGACAGAGAATGGAAGATAAGGAAACCTGGTGGTGGAATAGTGAAGTGCAGGACGCCATTCAAAGAAAGAGATTAGCCAAGAAGAAATATGACAGTGAGAGGACTGAAGAGAGGAGACAGGAATATAAGGAGATGGGACATAGAGCAAAGAGGGAAGTAGCTAAGGCAAAGCAGAGGGCGTACAATGAGTTGTATGGGAGACTGGACACTAAAGAGGGCGAGAAGGACTTGTACCGATTGGCAAGACAGAGGGATCAGGCTGGAAAGGATGTGCAGCAGGTTAGGCTTATTAAAGATGGGAATGGGAATGTTCTAACAAGTGAGGAGAGTGTGATGGGAAGATGGAAGGATTACTTTGAGGAGCTAATGAATGAAGAGAATGAAAGAGAAAGAAGAGTGGAGGTCATAGAAACTGTGGACCAGGAAGTGGGAAAGATTAGTGTTTTTAGTGTTCATGTTTTTATTTTACAAAAGAGAGCTGTAAGAGTAATCACCAGAAAACATTTCAGTCACCCATCAAACACCTTGTTTCTTCAGCTAAATTTATTGAAATTCCAGGAATTGGTAGAATATAGTATTTTATCAGTTATGTACGGCCGAGGACGCTTTTCAGCACACTCCAGTCTGTCATCAACCCATCTGTCAATGTTCTGAAAACTGCCACACAGTCTACCTGCGATGACTTTCAGAGCTATTTTGTCAACAAAATAGACTCTATCAGACAGAACATTGTCAGTTCATCCAACACCATCCAGTCTTGTGCGTCTGCAATAACCACAGCTGTTTTTGACCAGTTCGACCTGGTTTCACTGCCTAACCTCACCAAGGTGGTTCAGCAGATGAAACCAACTAACTGTTCTCTGGACATCATTCCCTCTAAAATGTTCAAACAATCCTTTGATGTAATTGGTCCTTGTGTTTTGTCATTCATTAACAGCTGTCTATCTTCAGGTTTTGTGCCATCTGCTTTCAAACATGCTGTGGTCAGGCCTCTTCTCAAAAAACCAGGCCTAGATCCTACAGCTCTCTCTAATTTCAGACCAGTTTCACATCTGTCATTTCTATCAAAGGTCCTGGAAAAGATTGTTTTTACTCAACTTCAATCGTTTCTAGAACTCAACAACCTGTTTGAAAAATTTCAGTCAGGTTTTCGAGCTCGTCACAGCACTGAATCTGCACTGCTCAAAGTACAGAATGACATTCTTCTGTCTCTGGATGCAAAAAACCCTGCACTGCTGGTGATGTTAGACCTCTCAGCAGCTTTTGACACCGTCGACCATCAGGTACTAATCAACCGCTTGTCTCAGCAGGTTGGCCTCCAGGGAGCTGTGCTTGAGTGGTTCAAATCTTACCTGTCTGGGAGAACTTTTTCTGTCATGATAGGCGACCTGTCCTCCTCTTCATCAACCCCTCTGACCTCTGGCGTACCACAGGGATCTATTCTAGGGCCAGTCCTCTTCTCTCTTTACATGCTGCCATTAGGATCAATCATTGCACGTCATAACCTGTCTTTTCACATGTATGCAGACGATTTACAAATCTATCTGCCAGTCACTCCCAACCCCTCACTCAGTTCAAACACTCTTGTCAACTGCTTAAATGACATTAAGCACTGGCTCTCTCAAAACTTCCTCCACCTAAACACAGATAAAACTGAATGCATTTTATTTGGTGCACCTGATGACACCAGCAACATCCTTCCCAGTCCCAGTGTTGGTTTCCCCCTCCCCCACTTCAACCCGGTGGTCAGAAATCTTGGAGTGCAGCTTGACTCCAACTTAAAGCTTGATAAACAGATCAGTTCTGTTGTCAAGACCAGCTTCTTTCAACTCCGACTGCTCTCCAAAGTCAAGTCATTTCTCAGCCGTGCTGATCTGGAGAAGGCCATCCATGCCTTTGTGACCTCCAGACTTGATTATTGTAATGCTTTGTATGTTGGTATTAATCAATCCTCCATCTCCCGATTACAGCTTGTACAGAACTCTGCCGCGCGCCTTTTGACCAACACACGAAAATATGAACACATCACTCCTGTCCTGTCCTCTTTACACTGGCTCCCGGTTCAGTTCAGGATACAGTTCAAGCTGCTGCTGTTTGTTTTCAAAGCTCTGAATGGACTTGCACCTCTGTACATCTCAGAACTTTTGAAAGCCCATCAGCCCGGCAGAGCTTTACGATCTGCCAGTCAACACCTGCTGGAGGTGCCTCACTCAAGGTACAAACAATGGGGAGACCGGTCATTTTCTGTTGCCGGCCCTAAAGCCTGGAACAGTCTCCCCCTTGAGCTGCGTGCCACCTCTGATCTGACTCTGTTCAAAACCAGACTGAAGACACACTTGTTCAAAAAAGCTTTCAGTGTGTAACTTTTATTACTTTTGGTATTTTAGTATGTAGCATTTTTTATTTCCATTGCCTTTTTATTTCCTCTAGTTCAAATAAGCTTCCAGTGTGCAACTGTTATTACTTTTGGTATTTTAATATGTAACATTTTTTATCTACATTGCCTTTTTATTTCCTCTTGTTCAAAAAGTTTTAGTTTGTAGCATTTTTTATTTCCATTGCCTTCTTTTATTGCTGTTGTTTCTTATTCTATTTTCATTGATTTATTGTTCCAGTTTTTTCATCTTTTTATCCTGTTAAGCACCTTGGTCAATGCAAGGCATTGTTGGAAGGTGCTATACAAATAAAGTTTATTATTATTTATTATTATTATGTATAGGGCTCATAATAACACATTACCTTTAAATATCCAAAGAAATTTTATAAAAAGACAAAGTTATTACAATCTCAAAGGGACAGAGATATTCATCAAACCACAATTCAGAACCAGCTTAAAGGGACGGTCTACCTCAATTCAGGGAGTTCGATTGTGGAATGTTCTGGAGAGTGATGTTAAAAATGCAAAATCAATGTATACATTTAAGAAAAAGGTCAAAAAGGACTTGCTCAAAAACTATATATGATGTAGCTTAGTGTGTTTGTGTATTACACTTATGTTGTACTTATGATGTAGCTTAGTGTGTTTGTGTATTACAGTTAGAAAAATTTAGTAGAGTTATTCATTTTGTGATGTAGTTTGTGTATTACAGTTAGAAAAATTAAGTAGAGTTATTCATTTTGTGATGTAGTTTGAAGGTTATCATTGGTTGAACAAACTGTGAAATAAGGGGCAGATATAATAAGATTTCATCTTCTTTCTGCTCCTTTCATTTTATCCTACTTGTATTCTTGTATCTGATGAAACTGTTTTGTATTGTTCTTTTAAAATGAATGAATAAACATCAAATCAAATCAAATTAGGGAGGGTGAAGTCAGGAAAGCTTTGAAAAGAATGAAGAAGGGGAAGGCAGTAGGACCTGATGACATACCAGTGGAGGTTTGGAAATGTCTTGGAGAGATGGCAGTGAGGTTTTTGACTCAAATATTTAATGGAATATTTGAGGGTGAGAAAATGCCTGAAGAATGGAGAAGAAGTGTGCTGGTTCCCATTTTTAAGAACAAGGGTGATGTACAGAGTTGTAGCAACTACAGGGGAATTAAGTTGATGAGCCACACGATGAAGATCTGGGAGAGAGTTGTGGAAGGAAGGCTTAGACAAGAGGTGACTATCTGTGAGCAGCAGTATGGTTTCATGCCAAGAAAGAGCACCACAGATGCCATCTTTGCTTTGAGGATGTTGATAGAGAAGTACAGAGAGGGTCAGAAAGAACTCCATTGTGTGTTTGTGGATTTAGAAAAAGCATATGACAGGGTGCCAAGAGAGGAGGTGTGGTATTGCATGAGGAAATCTGGAGTGGCAGAAAAGTATGTTAGACTGGTACAGGACATGTATGAAGACAGCAGGACAGTGGTGAGATGTGCTGTAGGAGTGACAGATAGCTTCAAGGTGGAGGTGGGATTGCATCAAGGATCGGCTCTGAGCCCCTTCTTGTTTGCTCTGGTGATGGACCGACTAACAGATGAGGTCAGGCAGGAATCCCCATGGACTATGATGTTTGCAGATGACATTGTGATATGTGGTGAGAACAGGGAACAGGTGGAAGAGAACTTGGAGAGGTGGAGGTATGCACTTGAAAGAAGAGGAATGAAAGTCAGCCGTAGTAAGACAGAGTACATGTGTGTGAATGAGAGGGAGGCCAGTGGAACAGTGAGGCTACAAGGAGCAGAGGTCACAAAGGTGCAGGACTTCAAGTACTTGGGGTCCACTGTCCAGGAAAATGGGGAATGTGGTAAAGAGGTGAAGAAGAGAGTCCAGGCAGGATGGAGTGGATGGAGAAAAGTTTCAGGAGTGATTTGTGACAAAAAGGTGTCAGCAAAGGTCAAAGGAAAAGTTTACAAGACAGTGGTGAGACCAGCTATGTTGTATGGTCTGGAGACGGTGTCATTGACAAAAAGACAGGAGAAAGAACTGGAAGTAGCAGAAATAATAATAATAATAATAATGAATTCAATTTATAATGCACTTTTCATTAATAAAAATCTCAAAGTGCTAATGAAAAAGAAATGAAGATGTTGAGGTTCTCCTTAGGAGTGACAAGGATGGATAAGATCAGGAATGAGATCATCAGAGGTACAGCACATGTTGAACAACTGGGAGATAAAGTTAGGGAGGCCAGACTGAGATGGTTTGGACATGTCCAGAGGAGGGACAGTGGGTATATTGGTAGAAGGATGTTAGAAATGCAGCTGCCAGGAAAAAGACAAAGAGGGAGACCAAAGAGGAGATATATGGATGCAGTTAGAGAGGACATGGAGGTAGTTGGAGTGAGGACAGAGGATGCAGAGGACAGAGTGAGGTGGAGGAGGATGACTCGCTGTGGCGACCCCTGAAAAGGGAAAAGCCGAAAGAAGAAGAAGAAGGATGCCTCCATGTTCACTAGCTGTGTCCCAATCCAACGGCTGCATCCTTCGAAGTATGCGGCTGTTGGATTGGGACACAGCTAATGTTGTTATTGCTAGTATCACTCATTCCCCTGTGAATAGCACGTGGCCATCAGAGCACTTCTGCTGCGTTCCAGTTGCCTCGTATTGTGGGAATTTCCCAGTTCCCAGTGGTAGATTGAAACCAGAACGCCCGCTCTAGTGGTAAACGCCCACTCGTAAAGTGGGAGAATTTTTTCTGCTCCCAGTTTCCATTTCAAGATGGCGGATACTCGCGTCTTCAGTAAGTCAACACCTAAACTTTTACTAAAATACCAGTTCTTTGTTGCGTGTATTTAATCACACAGTGAAGTGAAGACGTTTGTTTTTGTTTTCTTAGCTGTAAAGCCAGTTTTTCTTTTTTCCCAACGATTTACATTAAAGAATTAGAGAAAAATATTTATTAAATCAATTACCTTCGGCGGTCATCCTCCTCCTCTGACATGTTCTGTGCCAGGAGTGCATATCTGGCTAGTAATTTATTATATTCGGAAACAGCAACAAAAAGAAAGCGTGCGTCCATCTTGATTTTCCACTGGGAGAACCGGAACGTGTTTTCAAGTGGTAGCTTGGGAAATGATGTCACTACCACTTCCCGGTTCCCAGAATACGAGGTAACTGGAACGCAGATGATCCTTCTTTATCATGTGAACCGTTAGTTCTGGATGTCAACAACAAACTGGTTGATCCACCATGACATGCTGAAGCAGATTGAAACGAAAACAAGACTTTATAAATAGCTCTACACATTTTTTGATGAAATACTTGTATATAAAGTTAAACATTTTTGAAAGTGCAAGCATACAGAAACCAAAGGGCATCGCCAAACATTTTGATAAATGAACAGCTAAAGTAGCACAAAGTGCGCAGAAGTAATTAGATTGCAAAGAACATAGCGAGAAAAAAGGAGGGGGTGATTGTGAATGCTGAAGGAACATTCACACAATTACTCTCAACTAAAATTCTGTTGGCATGTTCCGCTAAGGGTTCTATTACTACGGTACTGCTGCCGTTTCTCCACTATTTTCTATTTGTTGCTGGAAAACATTGCATTCAAAACATCTGCATTGCCTCCATGTCTGCTCTGAAGTGTATACAGCAGGAACAGGAAGGAATATGAAATGTGCTACTTATTTTTTTCTTTGTGTGTGTGTGGGTGTGTGTGTGTGTGCATGTGCGTACGTGTGTGAGTCAGTTTGCATGCTTGTCTGAAGTGGTGTTGTCTTGGACTTGTTTGTAGATGAGTAGGTGTTACATTAAAGTCATTCCTTGCTTCACTCACTCCGTCTCTGAGCTCCACTCAAACATGTCACAACATATTACATCGCTGTTTCCTGTGTGTGTGTATGTGTGTGTGTGTTTGTGTGTGTGTGTGTGTGTGTGTGTGTGTGCGCATGTGGGTTGTGACAGGGAAAAAAGAGGACTTAGAGCGACACTTATACACACACAGAAACACATTTGACAGATTTCTGGGTGGTCGTGTTACTAAGCAATCCCTACATTTGAAAAGGGTCAATAAATAAATGAGGTTAATCAATAGTTCAGCTCTTTTTTAAATGGGCTTCTGAAGAAATGTTATGAATAATCAATATCTTACCTGTTACTGGTAGCTCTTTAAACAGCCTCAAATGGGGATTTTTTTGTTTTGTTTTAACTAGCTAAAAGCTAATCTGAGTGAGGATTGTGGCCATCATAAATCAGCTCTAGTTTCCAAAATTTAATATCAGTTCTTCCAAACGTCTTTTACAATTTTTTTACACCGTCATCAATTTTGCACGGCCATTTATTAACATAAAATTTCATGGTTATTTGCAAGTGCTAATAGTTACAGTGGCAGTTAGTTGTAGCCCTTTTTGTGCAGCCGAGGATATTTTTAGTGGGAATACTTGTTTATTTATTTGTTTGTTTTCAGAATAACGGTGTAATGCAAAAATGACAACAATGTACTGTAAATGTTTAAAAGCAGGACTTGCATGAGCCAATAAAATCTTTGAGATTGGAGATATTTTAACGACGGCAACAAACACTTTGGCCTTGACCTCACTTGGACCTTTGTAAGTCAATCCAGTCAAAGTTCAATTTTATTTCTCTAAACTGAGTTCATTCAAAGAGATATATACAACAGGTAAAATGTAAAAGGTGTTCAAAACCTGTTCACAGATCCCTGCTTTGAAAAAATATATATTTTAGTTGAGAGAACGCACAAAGCTTTTAAAGCATTTCTACCAATTGAAGTATTGTTTTAGTTAAATGACTGCTTAAAGCACGCCACAGTGACAGACAAGAAGATTACATTCAGACTACAGTTGTCAAACACTTGTAACTTCAGAAATTTGTTCACATTTGGACCCGACTCCTGACTAAACGTTTAAAAAAATCACCCTGACTACTTGTGCAGCTCAATCAGCAAGAGGAGAACTGGAACTCAAACAGTCCAAGGTGACCTGCCTCATCTTCTGCGAAAGAGCACAGACTTTCCACAATGTTGAAATCCTGTCGTCATGGCTTATAATTAATTTGGGCCTAAAATGTGTGTTGTGCTCCAGACCTCGAACAGAAAGTGTGGGCTTGAACAAATCTTAGTGACACATTCTCCATTTTAATGTGGTCCTTGTAGAAAGCAGCTGAGCCGCAGTGACAGATGAACGTTGGCAGACCCACCACAACAGAAAAAAGAAAAACACAGATACTGAATGGAAGTTTCTTTTTCAGAGTGGCAGTAGTGTGCTGTGAGAAATTTGTAGTCATATCTTTGATGTGGTATTTCTAATATAGTCTGATATGTACCGGTAGTTTGATTCTGTGTTTGAGTGCCATCTTTAGGGATGGAAAGGGAAATAAACTAATCCAGGTTCTTTGTTTGGGGTCTGTGGGCAGAACTTTGTTGGGCTCACCAACAGGCCGGTTTCCACAGTAAACACACCTTATAACTGTTTTTATTTTGATTAATTATTACCTTTTTGGATCTTACCTGCTTGCCAGTCTCACCTGGTTGCATCCTTGGTTCCACACCAGTGCTCAGTTGACACTAAGAGGATGGAGCTGTGTGTGCAGTTGTACGAATCTGGTCAGAGGTTTTGCTACTTGAGTTTAAAATTTTGGTAACTGTGGGAAATTGTTTAGTTTTAGTGTGTTAACAACTGTAAAACAATAATAATAATAAAACAATTGAAAACACACCAATCAGGTATAAGCTCCGTATTGATGCTGCTTCTTTACAGGGGCAGATTTACTAACTCTTCTCACTTTGAATTTTAATGAAGATATAATTTGTGATGTTGATGAGGTCTAGCTAGTCAAAGAGATGATGACTAGACAAGAGATTATTTTCTCCTACAGTTTGTGTGATTGTGTTGTGTAGCAATATGGGGTGTAAATATATGTTTGATTATAAGTTATGAGTTAAGCTCATAAGATATGCATGTATTATGCAAATAACCTCGTTGTTTGGGCACCACCTCTCTCTCTGAGAGGAAAATCAGTCTCTATATACCCCAAAATTATGTAAACTGAACGAGAGTTCTTTTCTTGTGTTTAAAGAATATCAAATCAGTTAATACACACAGATATGCCAAAATAATCACAAATTCCGATGAATTTTATGTATTTTATTATAACAATAATAATCAGTGATACATATGATGAAAATTATGCATGACAAAAGTTAACTGAACATCAAATGTCTTTGAATCAAAGGTCTAATTGATGAGTAAAATTAGTGAAACTTAAAGGGCAGACTTAGGACTGGTTTATTTGTAAGCTGAACTCTGTTTAAGTTTAATGTGAAATCTGTGATCTAGGTTCACCAGCAAACCATGAGAGGTTTCCAGCTGAACAGCCCCTGGAGATACCAGGCAGGTAGGTGCAGATGGTAGCTCGTAAGTTGAGAAATCTCCCGAGTTACCTGTATCCTCCTCTGGACCTGGTTCCATGGATAACTGTTCTGGATTGATCAATCACAGTTCATCTGGGAAGATGACTGGCTCTGATCAATGCAGTCTGGTTCTGATGAGGTGCTTCTTCTCGCTCTCAGTTCACTGAGTTTGCTCGAAAGTCATCTGCTGAAAGTGCCTCTCTCTCTCTTCTCTGAGGTCAAGTGCAGAAGCATGTTTTCTCCTCGCTCCCAGTTCCGAACTCCAGTGTGGAGTTTTTCTTAAAAGTGAAACTTACTGTCTGTGTGTAACAGAGAAGAAGGTCCACCTCTTGGGAAGAGGTGGTCCTAAACACTTGGCCTTGTTTTATAAATCTAAAGTCCCCTTTTCTCTGCCTTTAAAGTTTCCTTTTCAATTATAAAATAAGACAAATGTATTATCTTAAAGTAAGATTACTTAAAACACACATTTTCATGAATAAACATTCAGGTAAGACATATTAAAACATGCAATGTTTTAATAGAGGTGTCACTGTTGACTGTCCATCTCCTGGAAAAGAAATGTCAATTAGAACAAACAAAAGGCTCTTTCTTTATTATCATCTTCATGGGAACCAGAGTCTGGGAGTATTACTTTTTTGATAAGGCAAGATGCTGGTGAAGATTCTCAGTCATCCAGGACATGATCAAATCAAAAAAAGCGTTCAATACAGAAACAACTGGACTTTATTGTGTATCTTATCTCAGCCTTTAAAACCTTGCTCCCTCACTCTCTGCTCTTTGAATTGAGAAAGCTTTTCGGATGAAGAGCGAAACGTCTTCTGTTACAAATAAAGTCCAGTTGTTTCTGTATTGAACGCTTTTTTTATTTTTTATTTTTTTGACAAGGCAAGATATCGACATTGTGAGTTTTTCGGATGTTTCAAACTCCGAGGTCAGTTGAACAAAAGCTCTCATTAAACGATCTGTCCGTTTCATTGGAAATGAGTTTATACTGGCAGTGAGGTTAACACAGTGACAAATTACATTAGTGTCAACTTAAGAAGTTTGTGAGCTGAGCTGAATATTTGTAATATATAATAATAATAATAATAATAATAATAAACTTTATTTATATAGCACCTTCCTACAATGCCTTGCATTGACCAAGGTGCTTAACAGGATAAAAAGATGAATAAACTGGAACAATAAATCAATGAAAATAGAATAAGAAACAACAGCAATAAAAGAAGGCAATGGAAATAAAAAATGCTACATACTAAAATAACACAAGTAATAAAAGTTACACACTGAAAGCTTTTTTGAACAAGTGGAAATAAAAAGGCAATGGAAATAAAAAAATGCTACATATTAAAATACCAAAAGTAATAAAAGTTACACACTGGAAGCTTATTTGAACAAGTGGAAATAAAAAGGCAATGGAAATAAAAAAATGCTACATATTAAAATACCAAAAGTAATAAAAGTTACACACTGGAAGCTTATTTGAACAAGTGGAAATAAAAAGGCAATGGAAATAAAAAATGCTACATATTAAAATACCAAAAGTAATAAAAGTTACACACTGAAAGCTTTTTTGAACAAGTGGGTCTTCAGTCTGGTTTTGAACAGAGTCAGATCAGAGGTGGCACGCAGCTCAAGGGGGAGGCTGTTCCAGGCTTTTGGGCCGGCAACAGAAAATGACCGGTCTCCCCATTGTTTGTACCTTGAGCGAGGCACCTCCAGCAGGTGTTGACTGGCAGATCGTAAAGCTCTGCCGGGCTGATGGACTTTCAAAAGTTCTGAGATGTAGAGAGGTGCAAGTCCATTCAGAGCTTTGAAAACAAACAGCAGCAGCTT
>JBBPBX010008862.1:49399-61440 GCA_038048925.1 Garcialebias charrua
ATCACTTAGCTGCAGGTGGATTTACCTCTGTCACAGACTGGAAATAAAAAACAAAAGAGATTAAAAAAAACAAGTTAATAAGATTATGATTTAAAAAAAAAAGATTATTTAGATAATAAAACAATACCTCTTGAACAATTGAATCTCTCACTCTTCATCATCATGGCAGGGCTTTAATCTGGTCCAGGGCTTGTTGTTGACAACATCAGTTAGTTTTTTCATAAAGAGCTGAACTTTTTGAAGTGTTGACGTGATGAATGTCTCATAGCGACGCTCAGCAACTTTAAAGCCTGCGCATATAACAACGTTCAGACAGATTCAGAGATTTAAAAACTCATACAGCTTGTGTTATTGCTCTGGACCGCTCTGATTACCTGATGAAGTAGTAGTTTTAATACAGCTGCTGTTCACGTTCGGATGAAGTAGTTTTAATACAGCTCTTCGTTCACGTTCGGATGACATAGTTTCCAGCGCGTTCACGTGACGTGTTGCTGCTGCGTCACGCACTCAGCTGCTGCGAGTCTTCATGAAACAAAGTCCACACAAGCTGCGTGTGCGCTCGTCTTTTAACAAGAAAGTTATAACGTTCAAAAACAGGAGACCGCACGAGATGCTAACGGCTAAATGCTGCGCGTGCCACGCGAAAATAGCTCCGTGCTGAAACGCGCCCAGGAAATTTTGTTCCGCGGTGCATATATTCCCCTGTTAAGAACGTTTAATGAGTGAAAAAATAACCGAAACGGTACGCAGTTGGACCGAACCGAACGTGGTGTACCGAAACGGTTCGGTACACCCATTACAACCGTTACATGCCTTATACATATATATATATATATATATATACATATATATATATATATATATATATATACATAATATATATATATATACAGCAAACCCTCGACCTACGTCACCCGCGACCTACGGCAACTCAGACTTACGATTTTATCATATTTAATAAAAATATGATAAAAAAAAATTATTATTATTATTATTTTTTTTTTTAATGTTATTAATTTCATGTGTATAGCACTTTGTTGCAGCTGTGGTTGTTTTAAATGGCTTTATAAATAAAGTATAATTATTAATATTTCATTTTTAATTACAATTTGATCGTATTTACGCAACTTCCGGTCGTTTCCGGTCGCCATTTTACTACTAGTACTGCGGTCAATGGAGCTCTAGACGCTCCTGTCAGCTGGCTTTAGAGGACCGTGTGTCCGTTCAGGGTTGCCTCATACGGATAAATTTGCTGGAAACACTCGGTCAACTCTGTGGACGTCTCAGGTCCGGAGGAGCAGCCGCCGATCGCTCCAACAACACCGCCCGACATGCTAACGACAGCAGCTAACAGAGCAGCTAACACAGGCGAAGACACCGAGCCGACATGCCGCGGAGGGGCCATCTGCGGCCGGGAGCTCGCCGCAAATGTCCGCCTGGCAGTCGGGGGACACCGAGCTAACGCGGAGATACAAAGCCGACAGCCTTTTTGAATGAACTGACATGCTAACCAGTGCTGCTAATGGCGGGGCCTAACCGTAGCTAACGCCGAGCAGTTGTTTTGGATGGAGGATTATCGCGGAGAAACGGCTTTCAGTAAGTTTTTTTTTTTCTGGCTCCAAATATATGAAGTTAAGAAGCTAACAGTCATTCTTTTAAACAGTTTTGACCACGTGTGTGCGTGTGGAGCGTAAGGAAGCTGGGGGAGCTCGCACCCGAGCTGATGCTAAAAGACGAAGGCAGGCTTTGACCAGCTCAAAGTAAGACATTATATTTTTTATTTATTGTACAGTACTGTATTCATTTACTGTACAGTTCTGTGCATGTTCATGGCCTAGTATGTCTGCTTGTTCAGTCTCATGCCATTAAATATGTGTGCGGCGCTCCGTTAGCGGTATAGCCGCGACCTATGTCAGAAACGCGGACCTACGACAGGCAGGTGTTTTTGGTCCGCGAGGTACGACAAAATCGACCTAAGTCACACACGTAGGTCCCAATCCCTGACGTAACTCGAGGGCTTGCTGTATATATATATATATATATATATATGTATGTATGTATATATGTATGTATATATATTATTTATTTTTTCTTTGGGGGAGCGGTGGCGCAGTGGTTAGAGACGGTGGACCGGTGACGGGTCAAGCCCCGGTACCGACAACATCAGAAAATGTGGGTGAAAAAAGGTTACACATCCACACCTGCCTCCACCCTCATTTGCCCCACTCAGGGTCCCTGAGCAAGGTCCTTAACCCCCACCATCTGCTCCCTAACAGGTCTCTCTTGAAAATGAGTTCTCGTGGCTCAATGAGACTACCTGGCTAAATAAAGGGTAAATGAAAAAAAAAAAGTTCATTCCCAAGGGAATAGAAGAATCTTATTTTAACAGTTTCAAACACAAAACACAGGAGTGATGTTTGTTTGATGAGGTGAGGTGTTCCCCCTACAGTTTGTTATTGCAACTTTTTGCAGTATTTGTCGACAAGTGTTTGCTGAGCTTACAGTATAAAGAAAGCTGTTTTGTTTTGACTTCATGCAGAATGGGTTTAGTTTATGTTGTAAAAAAACTAGTCGTTCCATCTGTCTGCAGTTTTGGCCTTGCTTGGTGAATTTATTTATCTATTTTTATTTTATTTGATATTAACTCAATCCCTCAAGAGGAAATTAAAAGTGCCAAAAGGGGTTTAGCTTAAGCACGTTAGTGCGTAAATGGTAAAAACAAAATGATAAGAATATAAAGTATGCAACATTTGAGTATGATGTGACAGGCAATCAACAATTTTTGTAAATTAATATAAAATGTTTTCGCCAAATTTTATTTTGCAAAGAATCTGAGCTATTCTGCTAATTGGGTGCGTGACTATAGACAAACTGAATGAAGCACTTTGCATAAATAGAAAATACAAAATACAAAAATAGAAAATACAAAAGTTTCAGTTGACAAAAAGCTAAAATGTGATTTTTTTAAATTTTATTTTAGAGTTGTTAAAAGAGTTTAATTTGTGGCGATGAAAATATTACGTGCCTACCAAATAAATAAAGGTCAGAGTGAGGAATAAAAAAAAATAAAAAAAAACCAAAAATAAAAAAAAAACATCTAAACGCTTTTGATTTGCACACAGATTATTTAAACATTATATGTACACNGTTGTAGCAAAATATTTTACAACACAGGTGATATATATTTTATTAAAACTCTAAATTCATTTACAGTACATGTAATGGCATTTTGCAAACAACCTGATTAGAATTAAACAAATGGATCTAATTATAATTCAACCTGGTAATAACTCAGCAACTTCTAGAGCTAAATAATTAAATTTGCTATGGTAGAGTAGGAAATGTGCATTTCCTCAAGAAACACTGGCTGTTTAGGTTCATCTTTACCGAAGGGACTTTGTAGCAAGACAAATATTAAGAAGTAAAGTCTTTAAAGGAAAACTTCACAGCTCAGTCATGATTCTTCCACTGATTATTGCAGGAAAAAAAATAAAGCATGAGGCTCTGATTTTTGGCACCACTGACAAATGGGGGAATTGGGTGAAGGCATAAATTTATATCTCCTGTAAGGTTAGGAAAGTTAAACTTTATTTCCTGGTTAGCTCCGTAAAAAATTCTCATTTTTAAAGGGTATAAGTATAGCCTGCAGGCAAACTCAAAGTTGCAAGATGATATTGAGTGACTGAGGCAGACTCTCAAACACAAGTACAGCTTAATCCTGGGGGTTCTCATGTGTTGCTGCCCAGCTTCTGCTGTCAGCATTAAGACGTTTGCACGAACATATCACTCCTTTTTCATTAAAATTATCCTGATTAGAGATTCAGACCTGTTTACGTGCACATGCTTTATTAGGATGTGCATTTAAATTAAAAAAATAAAATAAAATAATGTTAGATATGAGAAAAGTGGACCTGAATGCTGATCTGCAAACTGTTAAACAAAATATTTTGCAAATGTATTAATACATTTCTATTTAATAATCAAAAAATATGAGCACAGACATTCCTCTGTCTGTTCGATCAGCTGTCTATCAGTTATCCATAAGCTTTTCTGGCACGAGTTGGCACGTGAGCAGTCTGGTACAGTTCATCCTGAGCAGCCGCCCAGTGTGAAAACAGCTTTAAGTCAGTGTGCAGCAACATTCGGTTGGACCGCCATTTGCAAGTCAGGGGACAGTGCAAATCCTCCGTGATGGATGGCGGCTGTAAATTCAGCAGGGGAAACATTTACATGCAAATAATAGCATCTGTCACAGGGCCACTCGTGCATGCGATGCACAAACAGACACACGCACACATGTGAACGTGAGACAAAACACACAGAAACAAACGTGGAACAAAACAACACACAAAGAAAGATGTGAGATGAATACATGTGCACACAGAGGAGGTAATGAAATGATGCATGAGGGCTTTTAGGCCCCCGTCCAGAGCCTCCTTTACTTCACTGACTACTGTTCTCTGCTTGGTTGTGTTTCTCTGCTTCTGGTACCCCTCGCTTTGCCTCTGTTATCCGACCTCTAGGTGTGTATGTGGGGTGGGGGGTGTAAAATATAGGTTTTTTTCCTGATATGCTGCATTGGATTTCACCAGATCAAAGCAAGAAAGACGGACAGGAGTAGCGTTTTGAATGTTTTTAACATTATGAGTGTAAAAATCAGAGGCTTACTGACCAAAAACAACTAATTTGACTCTATGTCTTGTTTCTGTCATAAGATGTTGTGTGGAAGGCCTGGAGCAGGCGAACCTCCAGAGGCAGGTGGTAAGAAACATAAAAAAGATTTAATTTAGAACTAAATCAAGAGTGCAGCTAAAGCAAAAAAAGTGCAAAGACATAAATCAAAACCTTGAGGCAGAACTGAAGTTGACACGAAGCAAGCACAAAGCAACTATAAAAACAAATCGGTTTTAAAAAGCTAAAAAAATAATCATGGATCATATATACCAAGGAAGCATTGTCAGAGCAGAAGTAACAATTAAACTAGACTCCGATACAGTATGAGGAACACAAAGCAAACAAACAAACCAGAACATGGACTGGAGAGGAAACAAATATGAAACAACAGTAACACAACACAGGTTTCAACCTGTGCACTCTTAGCAGTCAGACAGTTTCAGAAATTTGTGTGTGTGTGTGTGTGTGTGTGCGCTCGGGATGAGGGTATAAATGTCATGGTGATGTCTTGTTAAGCCCTCTCCTTCAGATTATGACAGGAGTGAGCATGTAAATATGTAACCAATAACTATTTATTTATTAATCTTCATGAATGGTGGGCGATCATGTATTTTTTTGTATCTACCAAATAAATGATGAACCACCTGATGGATTTTAATAAAACCCTCATTGGACATAAAGAACTGGTTAACTCAATACAAGATGGTCGCCACAGCTAATCAACCTTAGTCAAAACAACAATGTCCATAACTCAATTAATCTGTCAAATATTAAGCTGAATTTTAACGTGGTAATAACTGAAAGTCACCTCAAAGCATATTCTGAGTGCTAGCCAGTCTTTCTTTAGAGCTTTTGTGTCAATACAGCAAACCCTCGACCTACGTCACCCGCGACCTACGGCAACTCAGACTTACGATTTTATCATATTTAATAAAAATATGATTAAAAAAAAAAAAAAAAATTTTTATTATTTTTTTTTTTTTGTGTTTAAATGTTATTAATTTCATGTGTATAGCACTTTGTTGCAGCTGTGGTTGTTTTAAATGGCTTTATAAATAAAGTATAATTATTAATATTTCGTTTTTAATTACAATTTGATCGTATTTACGCAACTTCCGGTCGTTTCCGGTCGTCTACTGCGGTCAATGGAGCTCCAGTTGGTGGCGGTAATGCGCTTAATTTGAGTTCGCCAACCGCCAATAACCTCTATAGAAGAAGAAGAAGAAGAAGAATGGAGCTCTAGACGCTCCTGTCAGCTGGCTTTAGAGGACCGTGTGTCCGTTCAGGGTTGCCTCATACGGATAAATTTGCTGGAAACACTCGGTCAACTCTGTGGACGTCTCAGGTCCGGAGGAGCAGCCGCGGATCGCCCCGCGATCGGCGGCCACAACGCCGCCCGACATGCTAACGACAGCAGCTAACAAAGCAGCTAACACAGGCGAAGACACCGAGCCGACATGCCGCGGAGAGGCCATCTGCGGCCGGGAGCTCGCCGCAAATGTCCGCCTGGCAGTCGGGGGACACCGAGCTAATGCGGAGATACAAAGCCGATGCCTGAGCAGCCGCGGATCGCCCCGCGATGGCTCCAACAACGCCGCCCGAGATGCTAACGACAGCAGCTAACAGAGCAGCAAACACAGGCGAAGACACCGAGCCGACATGCCGCGGAGAGGCCATCTGCGGCCGGGAGCTCGCCGCAAATGTCCGCCTGGCAGTCGGGGGACACCGAGCTAATGCGGAGATACAAAGCCGATGCCTGAGCAGCCGCGGATCGCCCCGCGATGGCTCCAACAACGCCGCCCGAGATGCTAACGACAGCAGCTAACAGAGCAGCAAACACAGGCGAAGACACCGAGCCGACATGCCGCGGAGAGGCCATCTGCGGCCGGGAGCTCGCCGCAAATGTCCGCCTGGCAGTCGGGGGACACCGAGCTAATGCGGAGATACAAAGCCGATGCCTGAGCAGCCGCGGATCGCCCCGCGATGGCTCCAACAACGCCGCCCGAGATGCTAACGACAGCAGCTAACAGAGCAGCAAACACAGGCGAAGACACCGAGCCGACATGCCGCGGAGAGGCCATCTGCGGCCGGGAGCTCGCCGCAAATGTCCGCCTGGCAGTCGGGGGACACCGAGCTAATGCGGAGATACAAAGCCGATGCCTGAGCAGCCGCGGATCGCCCCGCGATGGCTCCAACAACGCCGCCCGAGATGCTAACGACAGCAGCTAACAGAGCAGCAAACACAGGCGAAGATACCGAGCCGACATGCCGCGGAGGGGCCATCTACGGCCGGGAGCTCGCCGCAAATGTCCGCCTGGCAGTCGGGGGACACCGAGCTAACGCGGAGATACAAAGCCGACAGCCTTTTTGAATGAACTGACATGCTAACCAGTGCTGCTAATAGCGGGGCCTAACCGTAGCTAACGCTGAGCAGTTGTTTTGGATGGAGGACATCGCGGAGAAACGGCTTTCAGTAAGTTTTTTTTTTTTTTATGGCTCCAAATGTATGAAGTTAAGAAGCTAACAGTCATTCTTTTAAACAGTTTTGTCCACGTGTGTGCGTGTGGAGCGTAAGGAAGCTGGGGGAGCTCGCACCCGAGCTAAATACTAAAAGACGAAGGCAGGCTTTGACCAGCTCAAAGTAAGACATTATATTTTTTATTTATTGTACAGTACAGTATTCATTTACTGTACAGTTCTGTGCATGTTCATGGCCTAGTATGTCTGCTTGTTCAGTCTCATGCCATTAAATATGTGTGCGGCGCTCCGTTAGCGGTATATCCGCGACCTATGTCAGAAACGCGGACCTACGACAGGCAGGTGTTTTTGGTCCGCGAGGTACGACAAAATCGACCTAAGTCACACACGTAGGTCCCTATCCCTGACGTAACTCGAGGGGTACCTGTACATGTGTTTCCATGTTAATTTTCGGATTAAAGTTTGATTATGCTGTGTTTGTTTTGTTTGTTCCTTCCTGTGTTCTCCTCTGTGATGTCAACTTCTTCTTCAGCCCGGTTCTGTCCCCTTGCTCAGCGTGCCACGCCCATGTGTCACTGGGCTCGCTTCCTGGTTGTTAGTCACAGCTGCAGCTAATCTTCTTCTTCTTCTTCTTCTAAGTGGGTTCTTTTTTGGCGGTTGGCAAACAACTGAAAGGTGCATTACCGCCACCTACTGTCACGGAGAATAGACTGGACCAACGCTCCAAAAAATAAAAAATAAAATAAAACAAAACTAAATTCTTACAAACAATCGAGTACGTTCCAAAATCCAAAACCAGTACTAGCAGACCAACGAAACAGGCATACAGTATTATCATCAGGAAGCACCACCCCCTGACGGAGATGGCGTCACGCCTTTACCCATCATGCCCTCAACGGCCTCCCAACCAAGGTCTTTCACACCCAGGTACTTTTCCGCAGCCTTAACAATAATCTTGATTTTTTTCAGTCTTCTTAACAGTCTGAGCCGAACAATTGATCACATCTACCATAAACAGCACAAAATCCCTTTTGTTCACTATCAATGAATCACTGGGCAGTTTAGAGCACCCATCACAATCCTTAGGCGTAACGTTAGGTGTCACCGGAGGTGCCGGTCTCTCTGAATGACTAGGGAGTCTTTTCACAGCCTCAGCATAGGTAATCCCTTGACTCAACTTTACTTTCTGAATTTCCTCTGCCCTCTTACTGAATCGACAACCCCGGTAAGCAGCAGCGTGTTCCTCACCACAGTTACAACATCTAAGCTTGGCCTCAGCACCACATTCTCCATACGCATGGTAACCCGCACACCGCCCACACCGTTGTTTCCCAAAGCAAACCGCTGCCACATGTCCAAACTTTTGACAGTTAAAACACCTCAACGGCGGAGGAACGTATGGTTTCACAACATAACTCATATAACCAATGAAGATTTTAAGGGGCAAACATTTCCCTTCAAATTTAATCAACACCGACAGGCTGTCACAGCGTACACCATCTCTTGTCGTCTTCAAACGCTTAAATTCTTTTACCCCAGCACCATGCAAATTACCCTGCAATTCTTCAGTGGAGACAGTCAAAGGGACCCCACCAATGACCCCTCTACACATCGCATCGCTGTCAAGCAGACTGCAACGAACCAACTTCCCATCCATCTTGGTCATCTTAAGGGCCTTTTCCTGCTACACACTGTCCCTGCACTGAACAATCAGCGCACCGCTACGCAACACCTTGGCACCGTGGACCACACCTATCAGGCTGTGTAAAGTTTTGGTCAGTTTAATCGGGTTCCAGTCACTAAAAGAGACACCTTCATGAGTCAACTTAACAATAACTTTATGCCCATCAGTTCGTCTCTCAGGTACGACTACAGACTCCTCAGCAGTTTCAGAGGTTGAAACATCTCCCACAGAAGTCCGCGACTTCCGCTTCTTCCTGCTCTTGGAAGTGGCTACATTACTCCAAGTCACAGCATCTCCGACACCACTTTCACCCATATCACCAGACTCACTACTCGAACTAAAACCAAACTCCGTAACCACCTGCCCATGCACAGCGCAGCCGCTGCCAACCGCCTTACCACTCCGTTGACTGAGCTCAGCTCCCTCACGGGAACCAGAACCTGACCCGTGGCCCTGAGGCGAACGACTCCGGCTCCGACCCATCACGGCCGCCAACCCCAACTCCCGCTTCTTCCTCATCCCGCAACCATCTCCAACTCTCGAGTCCCAGCTGTGCTTCCGAAGTGACCACTCCCAAACAAGTCTCCACTGACTATCGTGCTGCAGACTCTGCACTCCTGCAGCTAATCTTCTCATCCGTCCCAGTCCTTATACCAGATTTTCTGGACTATAATGCCCCTTTTCCACCGGTCAGCTCGGGTCGGTTATTGCGTAATATATGCGTCGCAGACACCCACTTTACGCCATTTCCACCGGATATTCCGAGCTGCCCCGCACCAGATTTCTGGTCTCGTTTCTGAGCAGTGACGACCCGCGCTCATGCGCGCCGGGAGGAGGAATGTGAGGAATGTGTGTGTACTGGAGCTGCTTTCACGGAAGCGAGGGAGCGAACACGGAAGTACTGTAAATGATTAACACGGTAAAAACAATTGTTTGTTTTTAAAATTATAGCAAAGATGGGTCTTCAGCTGAACGTGTCCTTAATAAATTCACGTAGTGCTCAAAACTGCAGGATTGTAAAAACTAGGATCGCCGCTGTATTTCCTTAAAATGTAGCTAAATAAACAGATATAAAAATACATTTCTGTGGTGTATTTACCCCCATGGTTTTCTGGAGTTGGTACAGTCCAAGTTCAGTGAGATGCGCAAGCACTCACGCTCTTTTTGTCCTCTCTCGGTTTCCTTACTTCAATAAAGAAATACGTAAAAATGGTCCGAGCCTCCTCTGCTCCTTAAGACATAACAACTGGCGACGAGGATATATTTTTCCTTCTTCTTTTTGGGGAGAGACGACGTCAAGTGTCAGTACTAGTGAGTACAATGGCTCAAGTTGGCAAAATAGATGACTTCAGACCAGAGGCTGAGCCGTGGACAGCTTATATCGAGCGGCTAGAGCAGTACCTGGAAGCTAACGACATTGACGAAGAAAAGCACGTGGCGGTGTTGCTAAGTGTAATGGGTGCTCAAGCATACGGACTTTTACGAAACTTGGTACAGCCTGAAAAACCAAAAGACAAGACTTTTGGCGAAATTGTGAACATTTTGAAAGAACACTATGAACCCAAGCCCTTATTAGTTGCTGAACGTTTCCGTTTTAATAGATGCAACCAGAAGGCGAGTCAGACTGTCGCCCAGTATGTCGCAGAGCTCAAACAACAAGCAGCTAACTGTGATTTTGGTGCGTCGCTGGATTCTGCACTGAGGGATCGGTTCGTAAGTGGAATAAAAAACGAAGCGTGCCAGAGGAGGTTACTTTCAGAGGACCGGCTGACCTTTGCAAAAGCTTTGGAAATTGCACTCAACATGGAGACTGCAGACAGAGACACTCGAGAGCTGAGAGGCGCTGGAGGTGAATGGGCTAGTGAGGCAAACATTCACAAGGTGAGGCCAATAAAAACAAATATGTGCTACAGATGCAAAGGAAAAAATCACAATGCAAATGAATGTCATTTCAAAGAGACTAAATGCCATAATTGTGGAAAGATTGGACACATAAAGAAAGCATGTCGGGCTAAAGTACAAAAGAGTCATGAAAAAACTGTGCCAAACAGGAGCAGCAGAGAGACAAAGTATGTGACAGCTGAGGCAGACCCCGAAGAGGAGTTAGCCATTTTGACTGTTAATACTGAGGATGAGGAACGATATAAAGCAACATTTGCAATTGACAATGTTGATTTAGAAATGGAAATTGACACAGGAGCAGCAAAGAGTGTCATTTCACATCCTACATACTTAAAGAAGTTCTCTCACCTGCCCTTGCAGCCAGCTAAAGTGAAACTCAAAGCTTACAATGGTGGGTGTATTGGTGTTTTGGGACAGTTTGTAGCAAAAGTGGAGTATGAAGGCCAAGTCATAGATTTGCCACTGTTGGTTGTTAAAGGACATGGTGCTTCACTATGTGGAAGGAACTGGTTGACAAAACTCCGGCTTAACTGGCAGCAGATTAAGTACATGGGCGAGTTACAACACACATCGCTCGATGCGCTTTTGGATGTTTACAGTGATGTATTCAAAGACGAGTTGGGCACATTGAAAGACATTAAAGCCACCATCGTGGTCAAACCTGAGGTGCCGCCTAAATTTTGTAAACACAGGCCCCTCCCATTCGCGATGAAGGAAAGGGTGGAAAAAGAACTTGAAAGACTGGAACAATGTAACATCATTACACCTGTGAGACACAGCGAGTGGGCAGCACCGATAGTGCCGGTGCTAAAGAGGGATGCTTCCATCCGCTTATGTGGGGATTACAAAGTGTCGGTGAACCAAGCCCTTGAAGCCGACACATACCCTCTTCCACGTTTGGAGGAACTTCTGGCGACACTCAGTGGGGGAAAGTACTTCTCGAAGATAGATCTGGCAGCAGCCTATCAGCAAGTGCTGTTGGAGGAGGATTCTAAGAAGTACACAACTATCAATACTCATAAAGGACTGTTTGTTTACAACAGGCTTCCTTTTGGAGTCAGCTCAGCTCCATCTATTTTTCAACGCATTATGGAAAACATAATGAAGGGGTTACCAGTGGTGGTCTACCTGGATGACTTGCTCATCACTGGTCGCTCAAAAGCAGAACATCTCTGCAACCTGGAAAAGGTTCTGCGACGCCTTCAGGAAAATGGCCTGCGAGTGAAGCGTTCAAAGTGTGAATTTAACAAGCCACAAATTGAATATCTGGGACATGTCCTGGATGAACATGGAGTCCACCCTT
>JBBPBX010008863.1:5103-16922 GCA_038048925.1 Garcialebias charrua
GTCCCCGACTTACGCCGTCATCGACATACGAGGTTCCAGACTTACGAGCTGACTAACAAACAGTAAAGTTGTACAGAACATACAGAAAATACAGCACTGGTATGTGTTTTTAGATGAAAGTGTGTTAGCTAACCGTTTGTAAACTAAATCCTGAGCATGTTTATGAACCAGTATGTACGTTTGTGTTGAAAAATGGGTGTTCGTAGTAGCGCTAGCATACATTTTCCGACCGAAAATCCGGACTTACGAGCGACACAACACGTGTTTTGGGTTCCGACATACGAATTTTCATCTTACGAGCACCTCGTACGAACGGAACTCGCTCTTAAGTCGGGGACCACCTGCATATCGCAATTTATTTTAAAAATATTTCAATATTAATTTTGGTCCATATCCCTCAGCCCTATGTGAAATGTATAATCTGTAATGAATGACATAATAGAAAAGACTTGTAACTTTGGATATTGTAAGAAATCCTTGTTGCAAGATTTATAAAGGTCTAAGGTAAAGCTAAGTAAAAAGCTGGAGTGTCTTCAATAATGCTGAGGCTGTGAAACTAAAAATAATTACAGTTGCAATGGAGTGGACTGAAATGGTCACATTTAGAACACAGGGCTGGTCTGGGAGGATGTATCCTTTTATTATATTTGACTGTACACCAACTATTGTTAAGTTCATTTGTGTTAAATGTTCAGCTTCTAAAAGCGTTGTGGCAAAATAATTACAGTAATTTGGTTCATTGAGGCAACTTTTAGGGGAAACTTTGCTTCCACACACAGCTATCACAGGAAATACAATTTCTCTTTGCTGAAATGAGTTTGATTTAGTCTCGTCCCTTGTGCCGCAGAGTAAACAGACGCAGCAGGTCTTTGGTTCTGATGTCTCGTGGGAGATGATCTATGAGGGAAGATGAAGGCACACAGTTTGATTCCAGAGAAAGATGTTCTCGGCCCTGTTTCTTCCAGCGCTCTGTTTTCCCTCCCCTGTTCCCTTTTAGCCCGTCTTCTCCATCTCCAGAGTATTCACAGGAATGAGCAGGTGACTGTTGTGTGGACCTTCAGCACGTGTGCACGGAGTCTTGTGTTAAAATATGGGCCCGCTTGAAAACGAGAAGAGAAAGAAGCCAAAGGAAATGGAAAACGAGCATGAAAATAAAACATGAAAATGGATGAGGGGAGTAAAAAAACAAATTTGGTTAGATGGTTTTCTAATAGCACCACATACTACTGTGGGATCCATTTATGGGTGCAGAATTAAGAGATTTATATAAATGGAAAAAGGGAAAACAAGCACAGACAGTGTTGGCCCTATAGGAGTCAATCTGTTCCCCCTCTCTATTGTTAGTTAAAGAGAAATAAAAATCCTTCACAATAAGAGGGCTCGGCTTTAGACTCAGTCCTCGTCTCTCCTGCTACAAGACTGTGGATGTAACAGTTAATCCACCACCACACGTGTTATCAAGCCCCTTCTGCTGCTTTCACTTAGACTCTTTCATACACGCATGCTCGCTTTGGTCTTCTATTCTTTCTTTTTTTTACAGAGCCATTTACGTGTTAACCTTTTTATTTTTGCTTTCTACATGTGTCTACAGACTTGAGTGTGTAAGGCCTACAAAAAGTGAAATAAGACACTAGTGTCAGTCCTTAAACCCTTTTAATCCAGCCCTGAAAATCCATCCTCATGCAAAATTAAAAAAACTTGAAATTATTAGAACTAGCATTTATTTTTTTATTATTGTTATTAATAATTCCTTCCTAGATAGATAACTTTACTAATTGGCATTTTGTGAATGGTTTTTGTTCGGTGTCCTGAGATAACTTATGTTGTGACTTGGCATTGTATAAATAAACTGCACTGAAATTAAATTGAAAGTATTATGCATAGCCCCCACCACCTTATGTCAAAATTTTCAACAAAAGTTTTGCACATTCTCTCAGTGCACAAAGTTAGGGGATGACTCTCAGCTGCTACGACAAAAATGTTAACTCAATATCTGTCGAACTGACTGAGTTAGCACCATTTCTATCTTTTCTTGGGTTGATAGTAAACCATCTTGAATCAGGTTGACTCCGAGGCTAGCCTGTATAAATAAAGGTTGAATGAAAAAAAAAAAAAAGGGAACCAATTGTAAATGTGCATCCTGGAATTAGTCAAATCTGTCTAGACGTTCATAGAATATTTTGCTGACAGACAAATAGAATTGGTTTTCATGCATGTTTTCTAAAGTTTTAAACAAATATAGGTGTGAGTTGTTGGGAATTTGCTGAATCACTCTCAGATCAGCCTTTAGCTCATTACCAGTATCTAAGAAAGTGACTAACTCAAAGCCATTTGAAGGTTCAAGTATATTTATTGTCATTCGCATCACATGTGGTACATGAGGTGGAATGAAATTGTGTACTCAAGGTCCCAGATACACCCAAAAATAGCAAAGATATAAAGTATAAAAATAAACAGTGTACAAGGATGTAATATATACGTTAAACACTAATAACGTAAAATAATACATTGTATTAAACAGCAGCCCAAACATGAGTTTGTAGTGAACAGATGGGTATGAATACAGCAGTTTAGAGGGAAGAGATCAGCATTACAGTGATTTTTCTTTTTCCTTACAGTGATTTTCCTGATTTACGTTTCTGTGTTGGCTAAGGTTGATATGCTGTGGCAGCCATCTTAAATTATGTTAGAGTCAGAGTCAGAGTACCTTTATTGACATTGCACAAGTTTGCACCAGTACAGCGTGAATATGTACGCACAGTCATCCTGAAGGGGACTACGTGTGTGAAGCTGCTGCTTTTCTTATCAGCGCGACCTCTCTAATCCGTATCGGGATGAAGGTTACAGGTGTGAAAACAAAAAAGGGGAGAACCATGAGGGTAATCAGTGGTATTACAAAAAAGATACATCACATTTTGTCTTTCAGGACACCATATGAGACATCAAAAAACTCTACCAGCAAGCAACAGTTAAGACAAATCACATTTGCATTTGAGATCGAAGCAGTGAGATTAAGTCCATGAGTCTGTTCAGATTAGCCACAGTTCTGCAGATGGGACCAGCCAGCCTTATCTGTCTGAGAGCACACAGAAAGTTCTCCGGGGAGGGAGGGGGGTTGCGACAGTAGTTTCAGTCTTCAGTTGCTCAGACTCAGGAGAAATTTGTAGTCAGCCTGTCCAAGGCTGCTTGGGAAGTCTGATTAGATATAGCATGATTTATCTTCAGGTCAGGCTCACAGTGTACTTTCCTGTAGCCTTGAGTCCAGATGGGCATCCAAAATCCAATACGCTCCAAATTATGGGAAGCTTTCACCGACCCGAGCTATGAGTCCTCCTCCCCCAGATGTGACCCTCCTGGCCGCATACGAGTCCCAAACCTTACCGGTGGTCTGCGGTCCTCACTGGCCACCTCCACTTTGTGGTTCAACTCATAAAGCAGCTGATTCATGGAGGTTACAGCATGGATCACACTCCAATTATGAATAAATCTTCCATATTTTCGACAGACAGAAGAGTCAGGCATAACATCTTCCACTCCCCCCAGGAATCCATGATATATCTGGCTGGATACGTCTGCGATGGGCAAGCAGGTTCCCCCGGACCTGATCGTTTTGTAGAAAAAATCTTATCAATAGAGTTGATAGCCAACGAAAACAGATCCATCTTCAATTTGCGTTCGAGCGAGCACTGAAAAACTGCAGACAAAGACAAAGTAGCCAAGCAGGGAGAGAAAAGTTGTGGAGGAGAGCCACGAGCTGCTGCTCCGATCAGTGCGCAGGAGGAAACTCCAAATGTTAAGGTGTTTTAAATATACACACAATGATTACATCCTGAGGTTTTCAATACACAAATGAATTATTGCTGTCCTCAGTTAAAGTTAGTCTGTTGCATTTTAGTAGATTGTTGAGTTCTTTCTATGAATATTATTTCAGGTAAACATGTTCAAGTCTCAAGGCAGGCAATCATGTAATAAATACCCTGTGTCTGTATATTCGTATAAGTAAACTGCATGACATATTTTATTTATCCACCATGGTTGGTTGAACTGGAAGAGTCATCTTTAGTGAAATATCCAAACTGTTGATGAATTTCTATCTGTTTGGCAAGACTCAGCCTGCTCCTCTCTTTCCATCTGCTTCGTCAGATATTTTTTACATGATTGCCTGCCTTGAGACTTGAACATGTTTACCTGAAAGAATATTCATAGAAAGAACTCAACAATCTACCAAAATGCAACAAACTAACTTTAACTGAGGACAGCAATAATTTATTTGTGTTTTTCTTGTGATGTGCACGAAAGATGCAGGTGGCGCAACATGTCCTTATGTCACGTCAGTTTGTGGCCCTCCAATCCCAGTAACCAGGTCCAAGTTGATTTATGAAGAAATGTTGCCCACCTGGGGGGACTTTGTATGTAAATGTGCCAAAACAAAACACAGTCTGAGTTTCTCTGGTTTTTTTTTTTTTGACAAACACATTCAAACTCCCACATTTTCAGGCAAAAGAAACTTTTCGAGAAGCATTTGTTAAATGGAACATCAGTAAATGAGGCGCTGCCTGTTAAATGAAGAATCGAATAATGTGCAGTTAACGATAAACAGAACCTCATCATCAGCTCAGTTTAATGATAGTCTAATTGAATTTTTTCATGGCAAAAGAATTAGAACGATCATTTTGACACTGTGAGCCACGGGCTATGATGGAGCTCTGAAAGACTGATAAAAATAGCGAGCCATTTGGATCTGTCATTTCTTCGCTGGCGTTTTTATGGGTTTTAACTTTTTAAAGTGTGTTGTGTGAGATTCTGCTGTAAGCTGCATCGACCCTACTGTACATACGCTTTTATTTTCTGCACTAAAGAGCTGATTAACTTGCTATACCCTCTAACAAATTCTCAACCAGACACAAATGAAATTCTCGCTGCAGAGAATGAATTAAAAAAAAAAAACTCTTAAATGAATTGTGTCTTTCCTTTATGGTGCATTGTCGTTGCCACCGAGGATGCCTCCAGATGTGACCTGATTGGGGCAGCCTTTGTCTTGGGGCAAAACGTGCCAGATGGGACAGAAGGGGGGGGGGGGGGCTCAGATGGAAGCCAGCGGCCTTGCGGCAAAGAGCAGCGCCTGTGACATTGAAGGGCACAAGTGGCTGCGGAGTTGACAAGATGAGAAGTGATATGCCCCCGCCATTGCTGTCAGTCATGCCACCTCATTAGAAACTGAAGAAGAAAACATGTGCATGTGTGTGTGTGGTATGGGGTAGGGGGTGTTCAGATGAGAGCGGGGAGAGAGAGTGGTATTTATGTCAGCAAAAGTCCAATTTTTACGAGTACATTCTTTGGAAGGCTCCACCGCTGTCAAGGAATCTAGTTCAAAGATTGTTGAATTAGCATATAGTGTAGTTTTCTTTTACACACGCATGACAAACAGGTGCTCCTGCAGAGGTGACTGGCATGAACTTTTGAGCTGGAAGTGCAGGAAGGATGGAGGAAGATTGCACGGAAGAGATACTGCGAAGGCATGAAATATTAACCCCTTGCGAAACATCTGAGCTTAGCCCTGTCTGTGAAATCCCACTGTGGACAATGCTAATTCTTGCTGCATTCACCAGGGAAACCATAGGGCCTTGTTGCGCCGTCAGATGGGAAGTGCGCATTAAGGAGCTCTCTCATGTATTCATGCGCCCATAATAGGATATATATAAGACGAAAATCCCAACCGTCATTTCAAACGGAACAATTGCTGCGATATGCAACGTGTACTCACACACACACACTGACCCAACGTGCACGCAGACACAACATCCTTCGCCTCTGAAGCTAAATAGTTGATTGATGGTCTAAGCTGTGAAGAAATGCTCTCCTTTATGTCTCTAAAGGTTTGTAATTGCTGCAGTGAAAGGATGCTCACTCGCCTGGAATATTGATCCTAATGGGATTACTATCCTGCACCAAAGAGAGGGTGATGGAGAGAAGAAGGGAGGAAAATGGGAGACAAATGAGGAATGGTCTGGAGAGGTGAACCGACAGACAGACAGGGGGAAAAGTCTAGTTTGTCCTTGCCATTTTTCACTGATCTGTTCCTCTTTTCCTTTATCGCTGCAATCATTCAGTAACATCTTCCATACGGGAACGATAAAGGCCCACGCTAGAAACCAGAGATGGAGGGAAACGCACGGGAGGAGATGACTGGCGGAGGAGGGGAGCTGTTCTCATGGGACAGATCATGGAGGGGCAACGCAGCGCTTCTCTCCTCTGCACTTCTGGAACAGTTGTTGTGGATGACTGCTGCGGTATGGATGATGCTAAAAACACTGCGCAACCATGACGGACAACAGTTAGACGTGGGGGAGATAAGTTAGACTGGGTGCAACAACTAGTTTATGTCACGTGATCAGCGCCGGGCCGCTGGCTACAAAACAGATTCTTCGAAGCAGATGGAAAGAGAGGAGCAGGCCAAGTCTTGCCAAACAGATAGAAATGCATCAACAGTGTAGAAGTATTTCACTAAAGATGACTCTTCCGGTTCAACCCACCATGGTGGATTCCACCGCTGCCCGCCCTGCTGTTTTTAGTTTTGTTTTATTTAATCCACGGTGGGATCCACCACGGCGCAACTTCGCGCAACTTCGCCGGTGGAGAATCCACCACCTCGCACGGTGGATAGTTTTTATTTTTTATATTTTTTAATCCACTAAATAAAATAAAAATTAAAACGGGTGCACACCGCCGCCGGTGGAGAATCCACCACCACCGCCCACCTCCACCTCCACGGTGGTTTATTTTATTTAGTGGATTAAAACTAACTTTTGCAGCTTAATAATAATTTTGGTTTTCCTGTGGCTTATTTGCAGTATGATAAATGTGAGGAGAATAAATATACAGCTGGTCCCCGACTTTCAAACGAGTTCCGTTCCTGCGGCCGTTCGTAACACGAAATTGCCGTAAGTCGGAAGTACACTCGAGCCGCCACTTATACACATACATGTACAGTACAAAACAGTTACCAAGCACTTCGCCTTTCCTAACACAGTACCCTACATAATTATCAAAAAAAAACACATACAGTACTGTACATTTGGAGACAAAAGAAAAATAATAAAGTTAATTTCTTACTTTGAGCTGGTCAAGCCTGTCTCTAGCTATGTTTCCATCCAATTTAAATTCGATTTTTGAGCGAATTTTAGAAAATTTCGCTAAAATGTAAATTAAAATTATGAGGATCAGAAGTGTTTCCATTAACTGGCTTGAAGCGCATCTGCAATGCCACGCAAAGCGTCTCTACGTCAGACGTCAGCGTCATTACGTCACACGTCAGCGCCATACGTCAGACGTCAGCGTTACGCACTTCCACAGTAAACAGGAAGTAGCGTTTGAAAACAGACATCTCGGCAAAATGGAGAGAATATTTCAGGTATGTGTTGCTATCGGGCAAGTTGTATTTATTCTGTCATGCCAACTAGTTTTAGCGATGTTACATGTTGTCCGGAGCGGAAACAGCTGATCAGTCACGTGACGTGAATGTTCGCTGCGGCAGAACTGAGTCGGCTAATCTGTTTCCATCTGTCGTTTAGCCGACTCAGCTCTGAATCGACTCCCCAAAAACTACCTCAAGCGAGCGTATAAACTTTAGAGCGACTTAGAGGAAGTTAACTCGAATTATGCCGTTTCCATTTAGCTTTTCTGATGCGATGCTTCATAATGCGCACCTAGAAACCTTGATGGAAACACGCCTTCTGTCTGTTTGCATGTTAGCTCTTGCACGTCCGAGCTCCGCAACTTTGTGCTGCTTCACGCGGTCCAGACTGTTTACAGGAAGGACTGTTAGCATGTTAACTCCATACATTTGGAGCCAGAAAAAGAGTTAATAACTTACTGAGAGCCGTTTCTCCGCGGTGTCCATCCACGCCGCGTAATTATGTTAGCCCCGCCATTAGCTGCGCTCGTTAGCGTTAGCCCATCCAAGACTGCTGCAGCTGTTTGTCCACGTTTTAGCATGTTAGCTCACTGTCCATCAAACATCTGAGCTGCCAGGCGGACATCGAGACGAGCTCCCGGCTGCCGCCCGTCGACTCCGTGTCCCCGGTGGGGCGTTAGCATCCACCAGTCCATCCTACAGCAAGGCTTGTTAGAATGTTAGCTCGTTGCTACTCCGGTCCAGCTCGCTGTCTGCTGCTTCACGTGGTCAACAGGGTCGTTTTACTTCGTCCATCTGTCCCTCCGCAAAACCGCCGTTCAGCTCCAGATCATGTATCCAAGCGTAGGAACCTCTGATCAAACACGGTCCGTCCGAAGCCGGCTGATGAGGCTGGAGCTAACTGGCTAAACTAGCGGGCACTGCCGAAAACTGGCGGAAGCTGTCGGAAACTGCTGGAAACTGCATAAATCGGCTTAAAAATAATAAAAATAATAATAATAATAATAATACTTTATTTAAAAAGCCATTTAAAACAAACACAGCTGCAACAAAGTGCTGTACACATGAAATAAAGAACATTTAAACACTATATATATATATTTTTTTTATTTTATTTTTTTTTCCCCATATTTTTATTAAAGATGCGGTCGTAAAGTCGGATTGCCGTAAGTCGAGGACTACCTGTATACTTGAATGTTTTGTTGTTCTTTTTCTTTTTTTTGTAAATAATAAATTACATTTATTGTGAATAACGTCTTGAGTTCCTATGATGTCACATCGACTAGTCGACGTCAACTTGACTTTTATCTTGTTAAAGTCGACTTTTTAAAATATGTACAGTACAGTAGTCGTTTAACCCCTAAACTAGAGAATCGTGCTCTCTGTGTCTGTGACCATAATGTAAAAGTGGGGTGGCACCCAGCTTGCTGCTTCTTTTGAATACTTCATCAAAGCTCTGGTGTGATCCTGTATGTCTCTGAATTAAAGGGCGTTCCCCCATGTCCCTGCCTGTTTGACTGCACCAACCCCCAGATGGAGTGTATGGTCATCAGTGTGAGGCCAGATTGTCCTCAGCAGCTAATTGAAATGTTTTGACAGGGCAGTCATGGACTCTGCATACATGCGTGCCTTATGTTGTCTTGAAGTGTGTGTGTCGCTGTGTGCAAATGTGTGTGTATGCATGGCCATAATGTTGATCATCTGCCTGAGCTGTGGCTGACTCCAGGCTCATTCTGTTGCTGCTGAGTTTAGCCCCTTGTGCAAAAGTCACCTTTATGAATAATTATCTGAAAGTCATTATGTCCGTTCAGAGCCTCTTGATGTGCCTCTGCGGGAGTGCGTCTTTTTACTCAGGACTGTGGGGGGCCGGGGGTGGTTGTGTGTGTGTGATTCACTGTTTGCTTTGCTTTGAAAGTTTGTTTTCCCCAACGGGGGTGGTGGTTTGTGGGGGAAAATGACTTTGCGTTCGAAGGAAAGAGCGAGGTAAGGATTATCTCAGTGAAGATGCACTGGGGTGAGGAGGAGGGCTGAGGAACAACAACAACAACAAACTGTATCCAAGACTGTAATAATCAGCTGCAAACCGACTAAAAGAATAGAGTACTGTCTTACACAGCTGGTGAAAACTCTTTTCACACACACATACACACATGAAAAGCTCACAGACGTCTCCTCGCCTGCCTGTGGGGTGATTGTAGAAATGAGTTTTCAATACCTTCAAAGGCTTGTAATGCAGCCAGCAATTTCATTTTTTGACAGACTCACTCCTAAAGGTGCATTTTTATTTTTTTTTTCCCTCCTGCAGCACAAAAGAAATTCCGTGTGTGTGTGTGTGTGCGTCTGTCTGGTTGTGTGCATGTGGACTCAGTAGTGATCAGACTCCCACAATGCCATCTCAGCCTTTAAGAACTGCAGGAGACTTGTGGAGGACAAAAACCAGCGTGAAAGGAGAAAGAAAACGGGGAGGAAGAAAAGGAAGGGCAGCGTTGGGTTCACTTTCCAGCAGCGTGTTTGCATTACTTTGTTAAACTAGACTTTTTTTTTTTTTTGACAAGGAGGTCATTACAGTAGGATTATCAGGGTGCAGGCACGAGTCCTGCTGCACTACTTTTCATGATATAGGAAAGCAGGCGTTGAATCTGAATCGCTGCGTGGCAGAGTTCCCGTTTTAAATGCACAGATCAATAAATATTTGCATAATTCATAATGCAGATGCAGATGTTTACCAACAGTGGGGCAATTTCTGTGTCCCTGTGTTTTCCTCAAACCGACTCTACAATACTGAAACCAGCAGTGCTCGATACTGGTCTCAAGAGTTGGGGCCCCACCATCTGCTGTAGGGCTTTGATTGTCTTGTTGCTGAAGTTAGCTCATTATGACGTTGGTCGTTATCGTGCCATGAAACAAACATCACACACTCCCCTGATGGTACTTCATTAGAGATAAGAATCTGAAGTGATTTAAGTTTTTATACTTTGAAAGGAAAGAAATGGACTGGTGCCACGAGAGGCATCACCACTAGCCTTCCTCGCAGGTGTCTAACCCTCGTGGCAGGCTGGATGTTGGACTGATGGCTCGGCACTGATCGCTCTCGACACAACATGCCATAGGGTGGCTCAGGGGCTTCTGAGGGCCACACAGTCTCATTTATGGAGCTGCATTGCTGGCTTTGACCCCCGAGGTGGGTTATTACTGAGTGGTTCATTTGATTGACTAAAGTAAGCATGCAGATACTGAGATTATGGTTTCCATCTACAACTCTTCACTCTGTCCCAGTGGTGTAGTCTACGTGATACTCGGGTATATGGAGTATACTGTACCCACTAGAAAAACTTAAGAATTTCAGTATACAGTACCCACTTAAAAGTGCCCAATGGTACATGACATACCATTAGGTACATGTCATTGATACGTTAAACGACAGTTAAACACTTCTGTAACAATCTATTGGTGTGCAGTGCTTTTCTTTGATACTGTTTTATAAATTATATAACATGTTTTTAATACAAAGCCAGCTGTTGTACAAAGTTTGTTGTTCATTTATTCAAATATAAGCATCAGAGAAATTTGGAACTGTTCAATATGCTTAAAATCAAAATAAATTGACGGTTACACTTTACTAACCAGTGTACTTTGGTTTCTAAGCACGGTATACCCACTACAAAAATGTAGACTACACCACTGCTCTGTCCATATAAACTCCACAAAAACTAAGAGTTGTAAAACAAAACCCACTTCTGCCCTTTCAAAACCCTTTGTTCCTCCTCTCACAGCACAGGGTAGGTCACAAATGCATGCCCTTATTGCGACTTAGGACACAATTTTACATAGAGCAACCCTGATATTTTGAATGTTTCAGCTTGTTAAAAAGTTTGGCTATGCATTTAAAGTGGGTCAACCACTATGCTTGAGGGACAGACAGGGTTAAGGGGCTCGTTCAAGGGCCTAATGGTGGCGGCTCAGCAAACTTTGAACCCCAGACCCTTCTGATCTGTGCCCATAGCCTGGATTGTTTAACAAAAATAGAAATACAGTAAGCAGTCCCTCGTTCTATTGCGGTTTTTCAAAATAAGATTGGACATGCCACACAACTGGCTGATTGATGGATGAGCCGCACGATTGAATTGTTTAAAATTATTTAGCACCTGCTGCACCTTTGTGCAGCGCACAGTGTCGGAGAAACGTCCTCCTGCAGCTCTCTCTCCCTCTTCCTTATTCCTTCCTCCTTCGTGATCTCCATTCTGCTACGGAGAAGTGGGCGTGGCCAAGAGTGCAAAGTGCAGCCATGGCAAAGAGGATGCTGACAACTGAGATCATGACATTCTGGGCACTTTAAGAGCATTTAGAGTTTAGAAACATTGTTTAGAATATTGCAAGAGTGTGGAAAGGGTTTAAAACGCCTATA
>JBBPBX010008863.1:29628-56312 GCA_038048925.1 Garcialebias charrua
GTATATATATATATATACATATATATTCATATTCCATATCTATTTTTTTTAAGTGTGTGTCCATGTGTAGCAAAGCCAGACACAGCTGTTTTGCCTCTGTACCACTGGGACTGCAGTGTAATGGCACTAGAAGACTGATGCTGACACATGGTGTTGCCAAAAAAGGACACTAGATTTGTGTGAGCGTGTGTGTGTGTGTGTGTGTGAGTGTGTGTGTGTGTGTGCGTGTGTGTGTGTGTGTTGGGAGAGGGAGGCAAAAACCTGGACTGATAGGTGGGTGACGTCAATATAAGCCCTGACATTTACACCGCAGGGGTTGGAAAACGGGACCTCTTCTCTTCCTCTTCAGCACCTCTTTGTTAAAAGAGAAATGTGCAGAAACTTCTCCTTCTTTCTGCTTCTCCTCTTCTTTATCCATTGAAATTGCCTTAACCTTTTCGTATCCGAACTGAAATTGTAGTTTTCTTCAGCTCATCCTCCATTTTACGCCGACCTGCTCCTACTTATTCCACGTGGGAAAGTGTTGTTTTTTTCATCTGAGTCACTCAAAAGACGGGAACGTTCGCCCTGCCTGCGTCTGCGTTCAATCATTTCAAGAGATGAGCATGAATCAAAAAGTTACTGTTCAAGGTTTTGCACTGCAACTGTTTTTCCTGCTAATTTTAGGAAGTTCCTAAAGTTATTGGCAGACTGAGTTCACAAGTGAACTTGTGCCAAGGACATGCTGCATATTATAAAAGATGGAATAAGTGTGTGTGTGATGTTTCCTATGAGATATTCCTTTGCTAAACACACATATGCTCATGTGCACACAAGATTTTATACACTGACTATGTAGAAGCAGACAGCAGAGGTGCTATCAATTGTAGTTAAGAAGGGGGGTCTTAGTTACCTCTAGGTTAATGATCCTCATTAATATGCGCTAATATACCCCAGGTCATGCAGTAATTAAAAATCTCATTCGACGTTCTCAGCTTACAGTGAGTGACTTGGCTTCGCCCTATTAAAGATTAGCATTTATTATTTGTCTCCTGGATGTGTGGCTCACGTTGAAGGGTGAGCCTAAAACGGACGAACGTTAAACATTTGACTGGGCCGTTTGCCTCCAGCGATGCCTTGCAAAGGCTCTTTGCCTGCGCTTGGTTGGGCACAACTGTTTATGAACTGAAAGGGTTTGCAGGTCGCTCCCAGGGGAGTTGCATCACATTTGCAAGAGAGTGTTTGTGCAAAATGGGCCCACAAACAAGCACTCCAAAATACACACGTCTGCATGCACCTGGAAACACAACTGCATGTTAAGTCCATTAGCACGGGGACTTCAATATTCCTCTGAGTCAGCTGATGTCAGCTGATGCAAGCTGTGCTAATTGTAAGACTGTCAGAGAGCAGCACAGTCATGTAGAAAACAGGGGTGGATGGATGGATGGATGGATGGATGGATGGATGGATAAATGGATGGATGGATGGATGGATGATGTCATAAAAATGTAAAGTTATTATTTTATAAAAATGGCTGAAGTGTACAGTTGAAGTAATGAATTTAGCGTTTATAAAATAAACAAGTTCTAAACTCTATTGCAAAACTAAAAGCAACTGACAACAAATTATCATCGTTCTACAACTTCTTTACGTAAAAACAAAATTATTTATACAAGTTGTCCCCAACTTACGAGTGAGTTCCGTTCCTACGAATCGCTCGTAAGATGAAAATTTGTATGTCGGAACCTGAAACACGTGTCGCTCGTAAGTCCGGATTTTTGGTCGTAAGTCGGAAAATGTATGCTAGCGCTGCGCCGAACACCCGTTTTTCAACACAAACGTACATACTGGTTCATAAACATGCACAGAACTTTGATTAGAAACGGTTAGCTAACACACTTTCATCTAAAAACACATACCAGTGCTGTATTTTCTTTACAACTTTACTGTTCGTAAGTCCGGATTTTTGGTCGTAAGTCGGAAAATGTATGCTTGCGCTGCGCCAAACACCCATTTTTCAACACAAACGTACATACTGGTTCATAAACATGCACAGAACTTTGATTAGAAACGGTTAGCTAACACACTTTCATCTAAAAACACATACCAGTGCTGTATTTTCTTTACAACTTTACTGTTCGTAAGTCCGGATTTTTGGTCGTAAGTCGGAAAATGTATGCTTAGCGCTGCGCCGAACACCCGTTTTTCAACACAAACGTACATACTGGTTCATAAACATGCACAGAACTTTGTTTAGAAACGGTTAGCTAACACACTTTCATCTAAAAACACATACCAGTGCTGTATTTTCTTTACAACTTTACTGTTCGTAAGTCCGGATTTTTGGTCGTAAGTTGGAAAATGTATGTTAGCGCTGCGCCGAACACCCGTTTTTCAACACAAACGTACATACTGGTTCATAAACATGCACAGAACTTTGTTTACAAACGGTTAGCTAACACACTTTCATCTAAAAACACATACCAGTGCTGTATTTTCTGTATTTTCTGTACAACTTTACTGTTTGTTAGTCCGCTCGTAAGTCCGGAACGTCGCATGTCGATGACGTCGTAAGTCGGGGACAACCTGTATTCTGTAACAAGGTCAATTGCGGATTTCAGCAACAACTTTGTAAAATTTTGTAAAATTGTTGAGGTTGTGTTTTTATCTCCGATTGATTGATTGATTGATTGATTGATTGATTGATTCTCAATTCTCCCGTAAGTTTCAGTCTCAGTGTATCAAATGCCTGCAAACTGACCCCTCATGGTGCATTAAAGAGCCCAAAGCTATTGTGCAGGTGCATGACCCGAGGTGCGGTTATAAATTCAGCCTGGACTGAGTCAACTTGTTGAGAGCTCACCACACTCAACAGCAGGCGAGTTGTGGAGAAATGTGTCTTCTGTGTTCTCCAGATCTCAGACCCCTTTCTGTGCTCCTTCTATAAATAGTCTGCAGAAGATCAAAGAGGGGAGAGATTTCTCTCAGCAACAGGCCACACAGTCGTTATCTATTGGCTCTAAATGCATCATATCTCTTACAGCTGATCTCATCGTAGAGGATAGCAGGGGCTGTGTGTACATGTCGCCAATTGTGCTGACTTGTCCTCACAAGAACGCACACACTATACATGATGCAGCATCGGATAAGTATTGGTGAAATTTATTTTAAGATAAGATCAAACTTTATTGATCCCTGCATTTTAATTTGAACAATAATCAAAAAGGTATCAAACATGAATAGACCTGAACATCAGATATTTAGAAGTCTAGCAGTTCTCAGTGGAGTGCATTTGACCTGCGGCCTATCATGCCAGAGCTTTAGACTCAAGGTCTATGCATGGTCAATCTGCAGCTGACTAGTCAATGCGTGGCCACATGGTGACAGGATGTTCATTTTAACACACACCTCTCATAGACCATGAGACACACACACACACACACTTTTTATGATGGAACTACATAGCCTCAACTTTGTCGCTCCTCACGTAATTGCATTTTTCATTAAGGTTAATTCTGTTGCACCTGTGAAACACAGGTAGGCATGTATGTACTCGACTCCCGGTGAGTCACATGCATGTTCAACCACTTTAGAGCTGTGTACAGCACCAGAATGGGTTTTAGCCCACCGTTGCCATCACTTTCTGCATGCTTCCTCTGTTTGGCCTTCACAAATGTGTCACAGAGAAAGTGCCACACGTTCCGGCAGACGGCCTCCTCTGTGGACAATGTCTGCTCTATTGAGGAGTTGTTTGTCATTTGACTTTCTATATGGGTCGGTCTGGAAGAGTCGTACAGATTTTTATAAAAGAAATTATTTAATCTTTATTTATACAGGTAGTCTAATTGAGCCACGAGAACTCATTTTCAAGAGAGACCTGTTTTAGGGAGCAGATGATGGTGGGGGTTGAGGGATGGACACACTTTCTGACGGCCTCGGCCAACTGCTCCTAACACATGCTTCTTGTGGGTACAAAAACTGGATTCTGGAAGTGGAGTAATTGGAGCGATTTCACCACATTGCTGTCCGAGCACTTTTCCACATAAACAAATATGCCCACGAAATTCCGACCAATCACACAATACTAGGAGGGTGAAATGTTTGGCCTTGCTATTGTGTCAAGTGGGGCGACACGAGGCTGAGAACCAAACGAGGAGATTTTCATCACGCATCTACCTCACTGAGAGCAGATTTTGCAGGTTTGGATGTGCCATGTAGAGGCCTTAAGATTATCTTTTGATGTAAAAGAATGAAGTTAGAGCTCCTTTGATCAAACTAGGGATGCACTGATGCACATTTCTTACTTCCGATCCAATACGATACTTAAATTTGGTATCGACCGATACCGATACTTTCCGATCCAATACAGTTCAGCTATATGAGGCTGTAATAATGAATTTTTTGAACTGAGACTACTGTTTTAACATTGTGGTGAGTTAAAACCAATGAAGACACTCCGGGCCTCACAACAGGAAACCCAAACTTTAACAGCACACAAGAGGCTGGTCTATATCACAGACGTCCTTCTCACTCATGGTGCAGCTGGAAAACTAAAATACCGCTAAGCATTATGGGAAAGACAACAAAATCCACTCCCGTAGTGGTTAAGGGGAGTGGACTGTGTTGTCTTTCCCATAATGCTTAGCGGTTTTTCAGTTGTCCTTCTCACTCATGGTGCAGCTGGAAAACTAAAATACCGCTAAGCATTATGGGAAAGACAACAAAATCCACTCCCGTAGTGGTTAAGGGGAGTGGACTATGTTGTGTTTCCCATAATGCTTAGCGGTTTTTCAGTTTTCCAGCTGCACCATGAGTGAGAAGGACGTCTGTGATATAGACCTGCCTCTTGTGCGCTTTTAAAGTTTGGGTGTTTACTGTTGTGAGGCTCAGAGTGTCTTCATTGGTAGGACTGGAAAGCGCCTTGCATGGTAGTCTGCCGCTACCGGTGTATGAATGTGTGTAGCATTCAATGCGTGTAGCGCTTTGAGATTTTCACTAATGAAAAGCGCGTTATAAATTGAATTCATTATTATTATAATTATTCATTGGCTTTAACTCACACAATGTAAAGACGGTAGTCACAGAATATGGTGGAACACAAGTGCTCTTTGAAGCCGGATTGGAAATACTTAAACTATGCTGGTATCGGATACCGTTACTGGATCGGATCGGCCCCATCCCTAGGTCAAACCTTGTGCATCAGACTATGCACAAGCCAATGCAATATTGTGTATTAAGGATTCCTCTCATCTTTTACTGCACCAAATTGTATTTCAGTTTCTGTTGATACCATAAGTTATTGCTAAAGTTCTAAGTAAAGATGTCACTCAATGTGTAACTCTCAGAGTATGTTTTTGGAATGATGCTCAACTACTACCTCACCAAACTTCAGCTTGTTTTTTGTAAAATGGACTGAAGTGTAGAGTTTTTTGTTTGTTTTTGTTTTCTAATGTCAAGTGGGTGTGGATGCAGGCTGTGTGGATCAGGTGACTCAAAAAGTTAATCAGGTGCCTATCAAATGATTATTTCCAGTGTTTCACTACAATCCATTGAGTGGTTCATGAGCCATTTTGCTGACTGACAAACACACACATGCAGGCACAATTTTTAGGTCACATGCCATTCATAATAATAGACCACTTATTAAATTGGGAATATTCTTTCTTTGCATCATTATTATATTATATACATTTCCGCAGAAACTGTTGCACTTGGCAACTGGTTCAAAGGTGCCCCAATGTGAACATAAAGGTGTGCACCACTATAAGATACATGGTTAAGCTGTGTGCTTCGACTCAAGCTCTTTTTGTTTTGTTTTGTTTTTTAAACACTTCATTGTATGAGTAATTTCATATGCATTTGATTCTTGATAACTATATTTTCAGATGATTGCTTTGTTTTGGCCCATCTTTGTCTCACTGCATTTCAAGAATTGTGGGCTGAGCAAAGACATTTGCAACCCACCACAGAAAAGGGAAGTGGAGACAAAAGTATAATCAGGCAGTAAATGTAGGGTGTCTTCTGCTGAAGTAAACATGTAATTTAGTCTTCAATGACTAACATTTAAGAGTTTATCTCTGAATTTGTCTGAAAACGAGCAATAGCTATTATTAATTATTGCCTTGATATTTAACAGAAATGTTGTAGCATCTTCATAATTTTCTAGTCAATTTATCTACTTTTTAACTGTCCAAAACTTTTTTATTTAATTTAAAACAGCAATAAATACATTTTTGTAGAAGTATGTGTACAGATGTGTTTTGTGAAGGAGAATTCAAAATCTCTTCTTATCTGTGTACAAGTACAGTATAAATAAAATTACTTGTACTTTATGTGTCCCTTTTGCTCCTCTTAGTTTGCTTAAAGTTAAAATACCAGTCATAAAGATGAGATGCTGAGATCGTAGCTTTTGTTTTTCACTGTTAAGACCAAGTACAGTACAGTACTATACTTGGTTTTAAAAGGACAACTTCTAAGGGGATTTTTAAGTGTGTGTTTTGTGGAAAGCTTTTGAACAATTGATTTCTTGTTTGTAGTAGTTGTGATTTTTTTTTTCAAAAACTTGCTTAGGATAAATAGAGGTTCATTTTAACCAGATAGATTAGTTAATGTCTTGTGTTACACAGTTAAGATGAAGTGGATTGCTGCCATTTCGTGGTGCATTTTTTTTGTACTTGGAAGTCAATATGTCTAGGTTCTAAGTAGAAAAATATTCACTGGCAGCACCTCAAAGTTAAAATTTTGACTTGAAATGTTGGAGATTCCTGACCAACCCATCCTTAAAAATCCAGTCTGGCAGAAAAGTGGTAATATGTTGCAGTAGTTAAGTTTTTATTTATTTGTTTATTCATTTATTTATTTATTTTCATTTCTGTCAGTTTGTATCTCCTTAAATACAGGAAGTCACACAGAAATGTTGCTATAGTGGTTGATAGTGTAGAGTTGCATTGTAGGCTTGTATTGCAGTAGTGTGTTTGCCTGGTTACTGGCACAACAAATAGCCAATTCAATTTTTTTTTCTGACTGGCAAATGGAACACAATTGTGTTCTTGAATATGACGTTCTTTTTATTCCCAGATCTGAGGTTAGTCTTCCAAGGCTGATGGAACGTAGCATTAAAACAATTCTTAGGTGTTTTACATAAAACTGGATTGGGAATTTGAAACTGTGACAATCTTGTGACAATATAAATAGTCACGGACTTCTATGTAAATAAATTTGAAATGTGAATGTGAACATGAACAAAAGGTCTTTAAAGGGGACCTCAGATGTGTTTTTTAAATTTTTATGGTATTTCTGTGGGATATCCAGACCCTATTCCTTCAATTTAATGCACAAAATAATTATTAGATAATCAATTATACCCTTTTTAATTCTGCCATTTTTAACTTTCGTTTTGAACGACCGGTTTCTGATAGAAGTTCTGAAGTCCACGCCCTTCAAAGATCTGTTTACGCCCTCTGTAACAGCCAGTATCTGTAATGTGTTGTTGTTTTAAAATTAGCTCTTTTTTTATTACTCATTTGACTTACTGTTAGTGCTAGCTTAAGATAACTTACCGAAACCCGTCTGAGCGCGCCGCAATTTGCTGCTCCTTTTAGCATTAGACCTCCCGAATCCGATGCTAATGTTAGCTTGTTCCTCTTCCGGTGTTTGCCAGCTCCGCTCGTTGCACGCGGCGATTTTGGGAGTTATCGCTGTTCCAGTCAAGACAACACAAAGTTCACCAAGTGTCTCCCGTAAATTAATCCATAAGGAGAAGGTCCTCGCTGCTGTGAGGCTGCTGGGACGCTGCAACGAGGCTGTACAATTGAAGCTCCGCTCCATCCGCCAGAAGCAGTGTCCCGTTGCCGCCGGTCCCTATGCCGGGAGTCCGCTCGTTTAATTTTTGCCGGCTGCGCGTTGGGAGCGATCGCAAATACACTAAAAATTGAACTAAAACATAAAAATAACAATTATACTTTATTTATAAAGCCATTTAAAAAACCACAGCTGCAACAAAGTGCTGTACACATGAAATTAAGAACATATAAACAAAAGATGAGATGAAATCATGAAAAACAACAGTCATGTGTTTAATACAGAAGTGGGTTGAGCCTAACCAGGGGTTGCTAGGTGAGGGGCTGGACTCAGGTTTGAGGTGGTTGGCTGCGGTTTGTGACGTCACAAACCGCAGGAAGTGGGAAACGAAGTGTATTTATCAAAGATAAATAAATCTACTTAGAGTAAATAAACCACTGGGTGCATTTTTTTGGCCTTAGGACTGTTTTTTTATGAAGTAAATACCCAAAGTTGAGTAAAAAAAACGTTAAAAAGTGAATTTTGAATCTGTGGTCCCCTTTAAAAGTTTGCATGAAACTGTGTCATTTTTGAGATCAGAGCAGTTTCAAGTCGGCAGCCCTCCACTGTCTTCTTTGCCCTGCTGTAACTACCGTACTAACTTCTATTAGCTAATGCTGTTAACCATCAGAATTAAATTCTTACTCCAAACTGTGGTTGTACAGAAAATTAACTACTGCTGGCATAAGGACTGCTTATACCCTCTCCACAGTAACACACTTAAAAAAAATACAAACTACACAATTTAAGTGAGAAAATGAAAAATTACAATGCAGTAGTATCTCGTTTATCGCGGGGGTTACGTTCCGGACCCCCCCACCCCCGCAATAAGTGACAAACCACGAAGTAGAAACGACATAGATTTCTGGGTTGAAACAATAAACCAAAACAGTCCAGTCAACTAATTAATTTACAAGTAAAACAACTAAAGAAAAAGTTTAGCAAAAGTTTATTAATCAAGATAACTTGATTGATTCACTCAACTTAACTTGGTTGATTCACTCAGTGCCTTTTTCCTCACCAGCTCTGCAGAACACACAGCTCGATTCCAGTCCAGCAGACCTTCCCAGTCTTGGTCTGGTTATGATCGGCTCTCTGCATCCACTGAGTGCCGACTATGAATACTGTAAGGAGCAAATTTTTCCCAATCGGATCAAAACTTTCCCTCAATTTCAGCAGAAAGCAACTTTGCCTTCTGGGTAATGTAGTCCTTTAGACTGGTGATAGGCGTATTGCACCCGCTTTGAACGTTATCAACCATTAAATGCCCATTATCAGTTACAGCAACCCCTCGAGTTACGTCAGGGATAGGGACCTACGTGTGTGACTTAGGTCGATTTTGCCGTACCTCGCGGACCAAAAACACATGCCTATCGTAGGTCCGCGTTTCTGACATAGGTCGCGGTTATACCGCTAACGGAGCGCCGCACACATATTTAATGGCATGAGACTGAACAAGCAGACATACTAAGGCCATAAACACGCACAGAACTGCACAATAAATAAAAAATATAATGTCTTACTTTGAGCCGGTGGCCCCGACTGCCAGGCGGACATTTGCGGCGAGCTCCCGGCCGCAGATGGATCCTCCGCGGCATGTCGGCTCGGTGTCTTCGCCTGTGTTAGCTGCTTTGTTAGCTGCTGTCGTTAGCATGTCGGGCGGCGTTGTGGCCGCCGATCGCGGGGCGATCCGCGGCTGCTCCTCCGGACCTGAGACGTCCACAGAGTTGACCGAGTGTTTCCAGCTCATTTATCCGTATGAGGCAACCCTGATCGGGCACACGGAGCCAGCTGACAGTAGCCTCCGGAGCTCCATTGCAGTACAGTTGTAAAATGGCGACCGGAAGTGGCGAGCGGAAACCGGAAGTTGCGTAAATACGATTAATTTCTTATCAAAACGTAAAATTAATAATTATACTTTATTTATAAAGCCATTTAAAACAACCACAGCTGCAACAAAGTGCTATACACATGAAATTAATAACTTTTAAACACAAAAAAAAAAAAATAATAATAATTTTTTTTTTTTTTTTATCATATTTTTATTAAATATGATAAAATCGTAAGTCTGAGTTGCCGTAGGTCGCAGGTGTCGTACCTCGAGGGTTACCTGTATTATCATCCCCATAGGTAGCGGTCAGATTGCCCCTCCTGTACCTCCTAGGAGGTTTAAAGGTACGTTGTCACCGTTGGTAGCGATGACAGCTGGCTCCGTCTTTAGCTACGTGTTAAAGTTTAAAGTGAAGGGTTTGGCGTTAGGTTTAGGGTCTTGGTTAGGTTTAGGGTCTTGGTTAGGTTTAGGGTTGGTCGTCTGGGTCAGGTGTAAGGTTAAGTTTAGGAAAACGGTTACATAAGCTGAAAAGAAAAAAGAAAAAAAACACTTCCAGGTTTACGGAAACACGCTGCCTAGTCACAGCGATAATAACGCTAATAACATTTTTTCAAACATGCAAGGAGGTGGATTGGACAGTTTCGCTGCTATATATGGGGATGATAACAGCTAATAACGTCCATTGTATGGACTGACACCATCCGAAGCCGCTGCGTATTGAGATAAAACTACAAAATAGCTGCACTGTTTATTTTCTGTTGTGTACAATCTTACAGTACTGTACTTTGAAAAACCACAAAAAAAGCGAGTCCACAAAAGTAGAACCACAAAGTAGCGAGGGACTGTATCCCGTTGGTGTCTACAGTATTAAGAAAATACCAGGATTTTAGGTTAAAAATGCAGTGGTGGAGAAAGTACTCAAACACTGTACTTAAGTAAAGTACAAATAAACAGGAAAAAATGTGCTCTAGTAAAAGAAGAAGTACCACATTGACATTTTTAATTAAGTAAATAAGTACTTGCTTTAAAAATACTTAAAGTATTAAAGTAAAAGTACTTGCTGAATGTATTACCTAATGCAATGGTCTACAATATCATCAAGATGCCTACCGAATGTATATTTTCTGTAATACATTTATAGTGTTGAGTCATTTTAATGAACAATGCTGCAGATAATGCATGTTTTTATTGTGTTTACTCTGTGACACAGTTCACACTTGGACTTGTGATTCTGTGCGTCAGAATTTCAGGGATGACATGCAGAGTTAAATGTCATTAATTAAAATAAGAAGTACAAATGAACATTTTGTACTGTTGGTTGAAGAATATTATTGTTTAACCTGATTGTTGGAAAAAGTTGGTTGAAGATTATTACTGTTTACATGGTTGATTATTGTTGTTTAATCTGATTGTTGGAGGTAAGGGGCAGATATAATAAGATTTATTCTTCTTTCTGCTACCTTTCATTTTTTTACATTTTGTACACTATCTTTATGAGATTGTCTTGTATTGTTTCTTTTGTAAAAAATGAACAAATTTAATAAACATAAACATAAACAAATTATTTTACCTTTGAAAGTTTTTATTTAACACAAATAAATGTGCCATTTTAAGTTACAGTTAACACATTTAAGTAAAAGTTATCTGCCTAAAAAAAGGAGCATTAGACCTAACAGGAACAGACACTGATCATTTCAACTGCAGTTTGTCATCAACTCTAGTTAAAATAATGTCTAGTCGACCTGGTAATAGGTCAATAGTGAACAATATTTTAACTTCCTGACAACATTTTCAAAACTTGGAACTGAGTGTCGAGACATTTGGAGAAATCTCTTGTCTCCTAACATCCCATGAACTGACACATTTTAATGTTGCAGCAATAATTTCTTGTTCAAGTTCAGAAGAAGTTGGTTTTCAAAGTTTTTTGAGTCCAGTCTGGCTCTTTTGGGAGAGAGAATATGTCCTGCTGTACTGAACAGTCTTTCAATAGTCTTTCAATAATCGTTCAATAATATTTCAATAATCGTTCAATAGTCTTTCAATAAGGTCATGGGTGGCGTGTCTCTTCTGTCTGACTCTCTGCGGTGGAATCCATTTTGTGCTGTGGGTGCGTCCAGCTCAATGACGTATATAGAACATACATCATTGGTCCAGTTCTGCTTTAAGGCGGGTCTAAAGTTACCTGCCCAGTTTGCAGTGATTCACTGGACCAACTCCTCTCTCACCATTGGTCACTTTCAAACTAACAAATAAAACAAACGTAACGTGAATGTAACTTGTAACTCAACGCATTATAGAAATTCATGTAAAATGTAGTGGAGTAAAAGTAAAAAGTACCCACGTTTAACTCTACTTAAGTAAAGTACAGATACATGAAAAATGTACTTAAGTACAGTAACAAAGTACTTGTACTTACATCCCACCAAAATGATTTTGCCAGAACTGCAGTTGTCTTTTTTAATTTTAATTTTTTCAATAAAATAAACAAACTTGTAAATAAGGACAACTTTTTTTTAACCTCTTAAAGTTGCTGTTGCCCTCAGGTTTTGTGAAAATCAAAACACAACATTTCACATTAACATTTTCTTGCTGATTTATGTTTGCCTTCGTCCTTTGCCACGATCATTTTGATTTATTAGTTGGCACAGGAAAAACTTTGTTTAAACAGAAAGCAGATGGCTTCAAGTTCTCCCAGTCACTTTGTACTTACACACACACACGTGCACACACTGGCACCGAGGCCTTTCTCACCCAGATATTCCCCCTCTGCAGAGCTCCATTATGGAGCTGTTCACAGGGAATAAAAGGTTGAGCAGATAGGTGCCTCTCCCTCTGCACCTTGGGTCGAGGGTCCTTCCGGTTTTATGTGTTTCCACGTGTAGTGTGCTTGTACGTGTCTGCATGCATGCACACACACTATTAGCCAAGTGTGCTTGTTCATGGACTCGTGTGCACGTTTGTATTTATATTGTAGGAGGAGGCTATTTCATTTGATTGTTTTCAATGAGAGTCCAATGTGCAGAATCCATAACAATACCATCAATCCTCAGCAGCAGCAGCAACATGGATGTAATTTATATGGTAATGCAGGCTCCACGGTTGCCCTAAGTCACACAGTGGACATCTTAGACAGTAGACAGCATGACTGTGCTGCAGCATCCTAATGCTCTGAACGGCAGCGAATACGACACAAACACACGTGCAGAAGTGTGCGACAGGGAGCCATGTTTCAATTAGAATATGCAGATAGATCCTAGAGTGGATTTGTGCATCCAGGTGAAAAGGTTGAGTGTATATCATTGTGTCAGGTGAGGGTTGTCCTCATTTCTCCTCTTTTTTGGCCTCTTGATTGAGGACAGAACTGAGGATGGACATCCGTGTTGGAATCCAGTAGTTTCTTTCAGTGAATTGCCTTGTAGCAGATTATTCTACGGTGGCCCCAAGGTGTAAATGAACAACATTTAAAAAAAAAAAACAGAATTACATTTGAAAAAACACAACAAAAACAACAAAAACACAACAACATTTGAAAAAATGGAATAACATTTGAAAAAGTGAAATTACATTTGAAAAAACAGAATGACATTTGAAAAAACGGAATTACATTAAGCCAAACCGGAAGTGGCCAAAGCGGAAGTAGAAAAAAACCAAATTACATTAAGCCAAACCGGAAGTGGCCAAAGCGGAAGTGGCCCGAATCACATTAGGAAAAAAACGGAATTACATTTGGAAAAACACAACAAAAACAACAAAAACACAACAACATTTGAAAAAAAAAACGTTTTTGTTGTTTTTGTTGTGTTTTTCCAAATGTAATTCCGTTTTTTTCTAATGTGATTCGGGCCACTTCCGCTTTGGCCACTTCCGGTTTGGCTTAATGTAATTTGGATTTTTCTACTTCTGCTTTGGTCACTTCCGGTTTGGCTTTGTCTTAATGTAATTTCGTTTTTCAAATGTTGTTTTGTTTTTGTTGTGTTTTTCCAAATGTAATTTTTTTTTCTAATGTGATTCGGGCCACTTCCGCTTTGGCCACTTCCGCTTTGGCTTAATGTAATTCGGTTTTTTCTACTTCCGCTTTGGCCACTTCCAGTTTGGCTTAAAGTAATTCCGTTTTTTCAAATGTCATTCTGTTTTTTCAAATGTAATTTCGTTTTTTCAAATGTAATTCCGTTTTTTCAAATGTAATTTCGTTTTTTCAAATGTCATTCTGTTTTTTTCAAATGTAATTTCGTTTTTTTCAAATGTAATTCCGTTTTTTCAATTGTTGTGTTTTTGTTGTGTTTTTCCAAATGTAATTCTGTTTTTTTAAATGTTGTTCATTTACAGCTTGGGGCCTCCCTATTATTCACCTCCACAAACACATATAAATTCTTCTTCTGTGTGGAAATGTATTTGTTGATGTATTTATTCTTTTATTAACTGTGTAGTATGGCTACGGCAGTAAGTAAGTAAAAAAAAAAATGCTAAACTGACTTATATGGTTTGATGAACACCTGACATGTACAGAAAGTGAGAAAAGATTAATTTCACATGCATTTATGAGGAGATGTGACACAACATAGTTGAATCATGCTGTCTAAATCAGCTGAAGAGGTGTAATTCACTGCCGTGTGGTTTCAAAGTTCCATTGTGTTTGATAGTGAGGCAATAAAATCTTCTTTATTGCCTAAAGGTGGGTGATTATGTGACTGTGTACGTTTGGGTGTTCATCTATTAGCAAAAATTCTCATGAACAATCAATAATAAGATTAATAAAAACAATAAAATGCTCGGAAAATATTCGTAAGATGTTTATCTATAAGTCACTAACTTTTGGAATCAATCTATTTCAAGATCACTGCCACAGATAATCAACTTTAGCAAAGACAAGACACTGAGTTAAATTTGGCTTGATCGTAATAGAGCCATCCTCAACAGGTGCTTTGTGCACCAACAGATAAGAATTTTGATTAAAATATACTTTATGAACCACTAAACATATTAGTGAAACACTCATAAAGTAATCATTTGATGTACGTCTACAACTATGTAACTTCTGACTTCAACACTATTTAAGATGACCTACCGGAACCAAGGGACCTATCAAGAAATGACTTTAAGCCAATAAATCTTACAGATATTGAGCTACATTCTGGTGTGGTAGTACCTGAGATTCATTTTAATCAAATGTTTCAAAGACTAACAAGTCGTACGAGATCTTTTTTTAAACATTGATGCGAAGGCAGTCACTGGTAAACATTCCTTTAGGAATGATTTCTTTAACATTGATTTCATAATCTCAAGGTATAGCTTGAACAAAACCTAACAACACAAATTATTTGTTTGCAAAATCATAATGAACTTTAAGGTACAAAATCCTTATTTTTGTTTTCTTTAAGCCCTGTATTGTTATACCTTTTTCCAATAATGGTGTGTTTATTGATACAGGCTGAAAGTCTTTGTGTGCTGTATACATTTACATGACTCATAACCAAAATAAGTCAATGAAAAGAGGCCAGTAATGCACTCAGTATTGAACAGCTCTCGTTTAACTGTGGGTTTTGTGGTTTGTCTGTTGTTGTTTTTTTGGTTGTCATTCATGTAATGGCACGTTGAATAAATTATAAATCACTTTTCCTTCCTTTATTTCATTTTCTACTAATTGTAGCTCATATTATTCCTGCACTCTTATCTTTATGTAAATCCTTCACTTCTAATAAATCACTAATCAGGATTATCACTGTGGAAAAACACATCACTGTAATGCAGCTTTGATTGTTGATATGTACTGCCGATTATCCATGCTGCTGATCTCATGCTGCTGATCTCATGCTGCTGATTATTTCATGCTACTGTATTCATTCATACTCATCTACTCATGTTCGTGCTGCTGTTGTTTGGCGTATTGTTTCTTTGTTTGTTTTTTGCTCTATTGGCGTTTAGCGTATTCTTAGTTTATATCTTAGATCCTTATTGTTTCTTTTTACAATGTGTATTTTTGCTATTGTTGGATGTAACTGGGACCCTGAGTAGACCATTTTGTTCCACCCCATGTACCACATGTGATGCGAATGACAATAAAACCTACTTGACTTGACTTCATATGACGACTGAAGGATATTGTTGTGAGGCCACTAATCAGCCAAGCCAGTTACTTTTAAACAGTCATGGTGTCATCTTTAGTGGACATAAGGGTTGGTTCTTGACTTAAGGAAAGATGAATGCAATAAACAGGGTAAATTATTGTACATTTGTTGTTTAGAAGTGGTGATATTCTAAAAAGAGGGGCTGTTTACCCTATCTTGTTATGGGTTGATGGATTTACCTCGCTAACCACTGTAAATTGCACCAGAGAACAGAAAAACAATGCCAGTGCTTGGCTTTCATGCTTCTTTTTTTAATCTATTTAGCCTCAACACTGTCTGCAGGATGTTCCATCCATGTTTGAATGGCAGCAAACAAAGCTCATGATTGAGACAACAAAAGTCACAAAGGTTTCAAGGAAAGGGTGACAAGCCAAGATCACGGTGGCACTGATCTAAATTCATAAGGATTTACAATTACCGTACTTTCCGCCTTAAAAGTATCACCGCTGTATATGTCGCATTAGTCCAATTATGTCCAATAAAGTGGAAAAATCCATAAACGTGTCGCACCTCCGTATACGTCGCATCTATTATGCGTCACCGCTGACGCGTCCCGTATGTTACGCGTCAACGTGACAACCCGGAAATTTGGGCCGGTGTTTTGCCAAAAATGGATTGGCTGCGAAATGGCCACAGGAGCGTGCACGGTAGGACTTTAACAAGATTAACACGGTAAAAACAATTATTTGTTTGCTGAAAATTATAGCAAAGATGTGTCTGAGCTGAACTTTTCCTTAATAAATGAACCTAATTGTCAAATCAGCTGAATTTAAAAAATAGTTTTGCTACGTGCAAAACGTGCACCCGCAGCCGGTGGGAACGCTGCATGTCTTTAAAATTTAACAAGATAAACACCTTAAAAATATATTTGTTTGCTGACATTATAGTAAAAGTGTGTCTCAGCTGAACTTTTCTTAATACCGTAAATGCACTTTGACGGTTAAAACATGGCAAAATGAAGCAGACGAAATAAATTATAAATAAATCGAATTTTAGCTCAAACATCTCCTACAGCTAATCAGTTGTAAATGTCCATCCAGTGATTACTTTCTGTAAGTTTCATCAAAATCTGTCCTGTGGTTCTTGAGCTATTTTGCTAACAGTAAAACACTGAGGTAACAGTAGTTCAGACCTCCAGAGAGCAGGAGGCCGTGCTGCGACAGAGTGAGTCCGACCAGATGAGTCTGCTGTCGGACACATGAGCTGGGAACGGTCGGTGGACCCTAGTGGCCGAAAGTGGTACTGCTCCATTTTTTTCGTCAGAATGAATGGAAACGGTCATATCTCAGCCAAAAATTGGTCTAAAAATATGGGGGAAAATGCATTAATGTGTCGCTTTGCCGTATAAGTCGCAGGGCATGCAAATTAGTTTTAAAAAACTGTGACTTGTATGCCAGAAAATACGGTAGTCCATTTTTATTCAGGCCTAAAACAATCATGAGAGCACTTCATCAGACAAAAAATAATAATGTTTGTTCTGCAGTGCATTTGAAAGTGATGCTCATTTTGTTTTGGGTTTTAGTGCCGTACTTTGTGACTTTGTGTGTTCAGCTCTTACTCAAAGCCCAAAAGCGCTCCTTGCCAATCAAGTTTGTTTTATCCTGTGTTCGTTTTAAAACGAGCTGTTTCATGTTGGTCCCAAAGTAAATGATAAATCATGTTCATTATTCAGGATCTCTGTATTGAATTATACATTTATGCCATAATCAAACGTCTATTCCGTCTGGAAAATAAAAATTAATGTGTGTGTGGGGTGATTATCATGGGGCTTCATTTATTGGCTTTAATACCTTCAACATGATGTGTTTTTACCGAGATTGCATAAGAAGCAGTTTATTATCAGGGAACTGGCTAACGTTAGTGGATAATAGTTAAGATTGATAACTTTTCTTAATTTTATTTTTTTAAACAAACTGACTGACCTAACACTGACACAAATTTACCCAGATGTACTTACGTGTAATTAATATTGTCACATTTCGTGGGCAAAAAGAAATTCGGTATTTCCAAATGACGTTTAAATTATAATCCTCAAATTTTACTCTGAAAGATTCTTGAAAACCTGAAAGGGGACATTTCTTTTCTGTTCCTCCTGGCAGGAAGCCATTTTAGACTCACGGTGAGAGAAAGAGGAACTGACTGAGCACGGACAGAGGAGACCTTTAGGCAAGAGAAGAACCCAGACACCCTGGTACACAACAAACAAACAACCCGCGATACGGTCTTCTCTTTGGGCCAGGAGAGCCCAACTTTCTTAATTAAAACACATCTGTTAACATAATCTTATTTTCCTCTTTAGTCACCGTGTCACTCGTTCTTTGCAGCTGGCTTATCGAGGGAAAGGAAAAATGTTTAGAAGAGACATCGCAAGCACAAAGCCAAGGAGCTCAAAATATTCCTAGATCCATTTGTTGCTCGCTTATAAAGGCAACAAGTGCACAAGATGCACAGTTGAACTAAATCTAAGATATTACAAAGCAATGAATAAGGGAGGAAGACGTGGCATTGAGTAAAAACCAAAAAAGGCGGCGAAGGAGGAGAAACAGGAAAAGAAATTGAGATGGAAGAGACAGACTGCACTAAATAGAGAAAAGGGCTCATTGTGTCAGCAGCTGTCTAAATAGCCCCTAGTATACTGTCAGCCACAAACACACATATGCATACACATACACACACACGTATGTGTACAGTTAGACTCACACACGCTGACTGACAGCTCCCCCTCAGTCCAACATCTGTGATGACAGCAGCCATGGTAATGAGTGTCTCCATGTGCCAGCAAGGCTACGTCGCTTTTCTTTTCTCACTCTTCGAGCTCACGCGTCCATCATTCCACATCAGCCTCATCATGCTGGACTCCTTACCACCACCAAAGTTTTAGTCTTTTTTCCATATAATTGTAAAAGCACATGTTGACTGAATGACTTTGAAGCACCGGCCACAGCGATAGAGATTAAACGAGAGTAATATCGGCAAATTTCATGTGTTAGACATGATGTATTTTCAGGGTTTTTTGTTCCTGGAATTGCTATCCAGGTGTGCATCATGGAGAGGTGTGCGAGAAGCGAGGGATAAAAGGAGGGAGAGATGAAGAGATGATGAATGGCTCTCGTTAGAGGGGTAATTTGTTTCTCCTTGTCTGACTGGGCTCCAGCTGTCGCTCCGTCCCTCGCTCCACTCCACTTTCCTCTCCTCGTCCTAACGCTCCTCACCTCCACCAGATGGGTGGACGGACGGACAGATTGCGGCAGGAGGGAAAGACAGACACTCGTAAAAGAGAAGAGGAGAGAACTTAGAGGAGTGTGCGTTTCCAGGACGGCTTCAAGGAACGATGATAAATTGTACAAAAAGGACAATGAGATGATCCAGTGAAGGCACACAGAAGCACAGCAACAGGCAGAGCGCACACACTTGCACGACTTGAAGCATCTTCACACCAAACTAATCATGATTGTGTTTTGTTAGCTTTTCTTAACATTGTAGTCAAATTAACAAGGGACAGTAATGCTTTGAATACAGCGGCCGACTAGAATTTCCCCGCCATGATACACTACTTTTTTCACACTAATCAACACTTGCGAGGGAACGTCAGATTCACGGAGTGAGAGACGGGCACAAAGAGGACTGGATACAGATGGCCAGGGAGGCGGCTGAAGGATGGCAGTGGAAAAATTGTCATGAGAACCTCGCAAGCTCATTGCCAAGTCTTTGTTCTAATAACACAAAGCAATTTTCACTGACCTTTCTAGAAATGTAGCGGGCAGAAATGACTGCGTTAAGGATGCCCCACAGCATAATTGCTAAGGAGATTAAAGTTCCCTTAATTGCTTTTGGCCAACTGGTGCAATTTTTCCTTTTTTGTAATTAAAGTGATTTAAAATATTAATAACCACGCTCATATACACACGAACTCGTGCACACGAGTTCAGACTCACAACGTTGTGATAAAGCCGCACAACAGCATTAAAACGGTCTTAAACACTAGCATTTTTCATCGCCCGTTGTCACCAATAGCCTCATTACAGACCTTGTGAAATATACAAATTGTTTCACAACATCATTTCAAGAATGAGAGATCAACTTTTCCCTTTTTATACTTGTTCATGGCGTTTCCCTTTTATATCATGCCAGTCTAGGATTAAGGGTGTTTCTTGTATCACAGTGATTATCCCAGAATTGACTGAAACAGTTTGGATTAGGGAGATAAGTTCAAGAAACAAACTTGAAGTACAATTTTGTTTGTGTAGCCCAGGAAGAAAATAAATCAATATTAAAGGTTTTTAATTTAAAATGGAGGAAGTGACAAAAATGGCGAAAGCAACTTCAGAGATACAGTTCATCAAGGGGTTCGACCATTTAGACTCAAGGGCGTCAGAAGCATCCGTAATGTGGGGGGGACACAATGATGCATGTAGGTGTGTGTGCGTGAGCGCGCACGTAAAAAGTGTACACTAGTGTACAAAAAAGCAGCATTTCACCTGGATTTCCTTTAATTCCACATATTTAAAGCATGTTTCTCACCAAGTTTGGGTAAATTCAGCTGTGGGTTTTTAAATACATTTTTACTTTAATACACTTTACAGAGCATCAGATAAGGACTATGTGTGTTTATAGAGAAATAAAAAGTATCACCGTTGGACTTTTTTACTTGTGTTCAACACTACTCATCTAAATTATGTTTCTCATGAAGCTTGAAGACAATAAGTTGTGAGGTTTTAAAGACATTTCAACCTTAATGCACCCAAACACACAGCGTCTCTCTTACACCTGCAGCGTCTTACAGCGTCACAGTTACTGCTAAGCTAAGATGCTACAGACGTAGCGCTCCTCTCAAGCATCCTCCAAACATGTATACAGTATACAGTATGTTTATGATCAAACCCCCCGGTCAACAACTGCCCCACTAAGCTCGCTACACTGGCAAGTGATCAACACAAAGGTGTTTTCCTTTTCTGCCGAGGCAGGAGGAGATGCACAGAAACAGTGCTGCTGTGTTTAGAGTTGGAGGTAACCAGGACAACGTGGAGTGAAGTTTTAGTGACTTGATTATTCTCCTACTAATCAAGTGGAATGGATTTGTTCACGAAGAAAGAAAAACTGTGCCGACTGAACTAATGTTTCATTGTAAAAATGGGGGGTCCAAATGAACTTTTTTTTTTTATGTGGGGGCAACATGTCCCCTTCACATATAATGGTTGCGACGCCTATGTTGAGACTACACACCCTTCCCCAAGGAAGGCACAGCCAAAGTTGCTCAGGCAGAGTTGCCCCAAAGCTAATTTAAGTTGTTTAGGACTGGGCTAGAGAAGTGCTTTTGGTTTTAAGGTTAGGGTCTGTCATTTGAGGGGTCTTGGATGATAATGGAATAGTGTTGGTTCGCAAGTTCCTAACATTGAACCCGTTAGGTTTTTGCCAAGTTTTCTCTTGATTATCTTGATTATCTGGTATGGAGACCACTGGAAGGCCCTCAGTACAAAAAACAAGGCCCTCAGTACTTGAAATCAAGTCAGAACTTGAGTACCGTATATGTTTCTCACTTGTGAGTGAAGATGCATAGATGTAACAGGAGACGCTTGCATCTTTCTCCTATTTGAGGTGTACGGCTTCAGATGCAATGTGGTACAACATCCAGGTGGGTGCATGTATTTGCTGGTAATAAGTGGCCACTGGTCACTGAGCCAGTTTGAGTTAGTTCACTGTTTAATAAGTTTGGCGTTAGAGTAAGTTGTCAAGCCAATGGTTCTTAGGTTTGTTAATGGAGTACAGTATTAGGTAAAAGTTGCCAAAAACAGTATTACAGTAGGTATCCAGGAGAGTAGAAAGAGGTAATCTGCATATTAGGGTAAATTATCAGAGGATTACATTAAATTCAGTGTTAGCATAGGGTTAAGACACAGACAGGGTTAGGATGTTTTTTTGTATCTCTATGGTTCCACCTGAACAAATTCAGGGACTGCAATAGTTTGAAGTATGGAGTCAAAAGGAAAACATGGGTCCACATATCACTCAAGATTTTATTTATCCTTTGTTTTATCCATGAGTCAAAATGTTTATCTACGGTTAATGTCTCCTCCCATCCAATTTATACCATCATCCATTGTTTATTTTTCCCATTTCTATATTGGCAATAGGTTTGTCTGCTTGTATCATCTGGGTTGTCCTCTGTGTTGTCCCTATTTTCTTTTCTTCCCTCTTTTAAATGCATTTTGTCTCTATTCTTCCTGAGACCCTAATGTCTCTCCCACCTCCTCGTCCGTCTCTCACCGTCCCTCCCTTCTCATCTCGTTTTCCCTCCTGTCAGCTGCAGTGTTTGCTTTGCCACTGTTTATCCATTTTTCTCTGTTAGCTTTGTGATGAGATTGACCGTACGGACACATGCAGGAAGGCACGCGCACATACCTGAACAGCAGACTAGGCTGCCGTCTCTCTGGGGTGCAGTTAACGTGGGGCTACAGATCGATCCGAGCTCTGGTTTCCATGATGCAAAGCTCCAAGGTGGAGCAGCCAGGGCAGCAGGACGAGCGGTATCAGTCGGCGTCTGATTCTGTCCAATACTTTTCTACAAAGCAGCGAGGACACCCAGAGTCAGACATGTATATATTAATGATTTATGTGTTTCATTTTGATGCAGCAGGAGTGGGCGACACAGCCAACAGATACGCATGACTGTTTTGTGCCTTAACTGATATCTGCATTGATTTTCCCCACCTCCCTCAATCATGTGTTGTTTCCCTGGTGTGAGCAGAAGTGCACAGTCACCTAAATAAGTCCCTACATCTTTTATTGCATTTTTTTTTTGCTTATTTTGACTTCTGGCAATAGTCTGTCTAATTAAAAATCATACCACATTCGGACCAGGCATCAATTAAAAAGAGGGTCTTGCACGCAATTTCATTGGTCATTTCCTTTTCTTCAACATCATTATTATTTTCTTCCTTTCTACTTGATTTGTTTCTAATCATTTTAGTTTCAAACAAAAAGAAAACAAAATGGAGAAATTGCAGACTAAGCTTCTGAAAGTTTGTACAGAATAACTGTTTTCAGTTGAGTAAGTTGCCAAACTTGTCTTTGCTCCAAAAAATTAAAAAAAGACCATCAGTCCTATACTTTTTCCGAGGTCCAGTCATGGAGGTAGTAACGTGTTTAGGAGGGAAACCTAGACATCCCTTGCCCCAGCTGCACTTTTTTTCTCCTCATAGAAGATCCAGGGAATTGCCTGGAGTGCATTAGATGATTTGTCCGACAAGTTCTGGTTTGGCCTGGCACTTTCCTCCAAATGGGACTTGCACTAAAATTTCCAGAGGAAGAGCATTGAAAAATCTAACAAAGTTAAGTCAGGTCCTCTAGACCAGGGGGGTCTGCAACCTGCGGCTCTTGAGCCACATGCGGCTCTTTGGCCCCTCTGCTGTGGCTCTTTCAAGCTTTGACCAAAACTAACACAAAACTGAATTTTATTGGTCGTTATACAAACAACAAAAAAGGACTACTGGTAGTTTTAGCAGCTTTCTTGTCATTTATTTTGCAAATATGTGAATACTGCAACAAGCACAAGGAGTAAAACACCTACTTTAATCTAAAAAAGTTAATTATGGTCCTCTGGACATTCAAAAAAACAAAAAATTAATAATTGTAGAAACATTTTGTCTTTCCTCCGAAATACTTTTCTTCAGTCTGAGGTGCTGTATTCAGCTCAGTCTTATAAATACCTACTGTAACTTTATGCTTTATTTCTATACTTAATTATTTTTTCCACAATAAAAAAAAGTTACCTAGGTCTGCATAGTTCATAGTTTTTATTAATTAAAAAATCCTCTAAAAGAATCTGGTCTTTTCATTTGTCTGAAATTGTAAAATTTTAAATTATTAGTTATTTTATGTTCATAAAGTCACCCCTAGTGGGCACAAAAGCCCCTTCCAACAAACCTAAAGTTGCTCATGGACCACCAGTTGAAAACCACAGTTGTAGCATGTTGTTGTGGCTCTGAACACTTTTTATTTAGTGACCAAATGTGTAAAATGGCTCTTTTGATTGTAAAGGTTGCAGACCTCTGCTCTAGACGGTTTCTTTGAAACTGTCTGAATTTCTTTCTTTAATAAAACCATCCAGAGGACCTCTACCTGGATTATTGAGCATGATTCAGGAAACATTCAAAAGGATTCTGAACATAACCACCTCAGCTGACTCCATTCAACATAGAACGATCAGTAACTCTGTGCTTAGCTCTCTCTAGATAAGGGGGCTCTTCACTTCATCTCTGATGGTGCTTTGCCACTGTCTCAACTCTCCTCGGCTCCACGTGACACTGCACCAGTTAAGGGCCTTCCCACTGTCAGAATCCACCCCACTGCAGGCCAGTATCTGGGACCACTTTGTTCTTGGTTCCAAGCAGGCGGCTCAAAGGGGCCAATTTTGATTTAAGCAGACAGCAGCCGTTGACTGGCCAGCGAAGATAGTTTTGCCGTAGTTTTGCAGATGCAGCAAAACTGCAAACTACATCTGAACTTCCACTTCCTCATCGTGTTGATGGACAGTGCCACAAGAAATGAACGTATTTACCGAGATATATCAGAGATGACAGTGCAGTGTGGCTACACCCGGAAATACAAGCAGTGCCGAGATAAGCTAATGAAGTTGACGTCTGATTGTAGGACGATTAAGGAGCATGACAGGTGGAGTGGATCAAATGCAAAAAGACCAGTTACGCTTCCCCACCCCACCACCACCACCACCACCACCACTTTGCATTGACAATCCCGCTCGCAGAGTGGGGAAACAGGTCAGCCTCCACTGTAAAGGCAAGTCACCTCCACCTGAGAAGAACCAAGAAGAGGAGAGCCAAGTGGAGCCACACTAACCAATGGCAAAGCGGACTGAGTCTGATCTTGGCCACACTATGAAGGATCCTTTCTACAGATTTTATGTGGGCTGTTTTTTTTTTTGGTCATGATCCCCAATGGTCATGATAGCTCATGACCATAGATGAGGGTTAGTCCATAGACAAACCGAAAAATTGCGAGGTTCAGCTTTTAGCGGAACTTCATCCTCATCACGGCAGCATGGAGCAATGCCCCGTTACTGCAGACACTCCCCAATCCATTGGTTCATCTGCGCTTCCATTCTACTATCACTCATAAACATGACATGACTCCCAAAAAATTGAACGTCTCAATTAATTAGTAAATAAGTGTAAAAAAGAAGTTACAGGCACCTCAGGCTGTAATTTGATATGTAAAATCAGGAGAAGATAAGGGTTTGAATATCTTTGGTCGTCATCTAATTAGTAGCCATAATAACCTGAGTCCTTCGGTGGATTAACTGGACTCGGTGGCCTCATTCTTACTCTTATTGTTGATTGATTAAGCTGCAAATATGGCGGTGATAATTATTCTATTTTTTGAGCCGTCTCTAAATAGAATTTATTAGATTTGTCTTTGTCCTTGATTTCAAACCTTTGGAGAGTAGAGTGAATTGTCTCCATCCGTCTCTTCATATCTCTCTGGTGTATGGGACAGCCTGATTGTGTCCACGCATCCCATGGCTCCGACTATTTCAAGACTTGACTGTTAACTTTCTTTTGTTTCACTCATGTAGAGGACAATCAAACAATGAATGTAGGTCCTCTCCCAACAATTTGTGTTAGTGGAACTATGTGACATTTGATTTTGGAAACATTTATAACTCTTCTGGTAAATGAAATTTTAAATTTGTGAGCGATAAGACGCATTTGCGCTCTTTTCTAACAATTGAATTATGCTTATGACATGTAGCTAATGGTCATAATATGAGTCTAGGTTCATGACTCCTTTATATAAATAAAGAAAGAAAAATACTTTATAATCAAGTTTAATCTTCCAATATTGGCTGCTTTTCAAGAAGAAACAACATTTTTTTTTGGTTTAGGTTAATTTCATAGCGGTTATCTCACATTTTTATATGATGAGCTTGAACATTAAATTAATTTCATATTAACAATTGTGGAAAATGTATGAAAACTGATCAAATCAGTCTCTCCTAAATGCATCTGCGTTCAAAAATGACTGAAATAGATTAAATGTCCATTTGTCATGTTTTATTGCATTTAGAAGTGCTTACACTTTTGAATCACCTTCGGACACAGTGTCTGTATCCAGTCTGCTTTATTTGGCTGCACTCATCTCTGGATTTTATTTTTTTTAAGCATGTATTTATTAACTGATTCCCTGAATGGATCTGTGGGGTTCAGTCTGGAGCACAGTTCATTTTCAGTGTTTCACATTTTTGTTTCATTTACATCCTTCCATCAGAAAGGTCACTTTTATAATAGTTTTGGAAAAATAATTTGAGTACTGTAAGTGAATCCACAAAACTTCTGGTTTTGAGAGAATTTGTTTATGGCAAGTTTTCCATAAAATCTCTCATCTTCACTCCGCTCTGCTACAATGTTGATCTATAAACTTGAACAGATACTACGGTTTTTATATGTTTTTATTTTTTTATTTTATTTTTTTCTGAAAGTTAGGTGAACGCCTTAGATTCTAACTTTTCATACATCAGTGGTTAACATGCCTCATTAAGCTTCTTTGAGCCAACCTCTGTCACTGTCAGTTATCTGTTTGCATCTAACATCCCTTTATGTCTCTTTTCTCTTTCTGCGCCTTCCATCCTCCAGGTCGCCCACTCCCTCCAACCTCCTCCTCCACCCTGCTCCCGCCATCCCACCCGTCCTCCTCGTCAGCCACCCACCACCCATCCCCCGGTCCGTCTCCGCTCATAAGGGAATGCCAGGTGCCCCTGCTTGAGAAAAACTCCACCCACTCTCACCTGGAGCCCCACCGAGATGACACGTACTTGCTTCGAGGTCAACCCTCCTCCACAGGTAAGAAGCAAGTGCTCCAGTTTAACCATATACTGTATACAGTATATTTATATA